>PVIR01000896.1:133921-146324 GCA_004026965.1 Petromus typicus | reverse complement strand
GGTGCAGCATTAAGTTGTTTATTTGAGCTTGCTCCGTTTTCTGGATGTAGGCCTTCAGTGCTATGAATTTTCCTCGTAGAACTGCTTTCATTGTGTCCCATAAATTTCTATATGTTGTACTGGGGTTATCGTTTAGTTGTAAGAACTGCTCAGTTTCTTCTCTAATTTCTTCTATGACCCATTGGTTGGTCAGCAGAATATTGTTCAGTTTCTATGTGTTGGTGGAGATCCTGGGCTTTCCTTTGCTATTCAGCTCCAATTTCAGGGCACTATGGTCCGACAGTATACAAGGGATAACTTCAATCCCTTTATATTTGCTTAAACCTGTTCTATCAACGAGCACATGGTCTATTTTGGAGAATGATCCATGAGCAGCTGAGAAGAATGTATATTCTGACTTTGTGGGGTGAAATACTCTGTAGGCACCTATAGGTCCATTTGCTGAAGAGTCTGGTTTAGCTCAAGTATTTCCTTATTGACTTTTTGTCCAGTCGATCTGTCTCTTTGTGACAGTGGGGTATTGAGGTCCCCTACTATTATTGTATTGGATTTTATCTGGTTTTTCAAGTCCGTTAATATTTGTTTTATATAGTTGGGTGCATTAGAATTTGGAGCATAGATATTTAAGATTGTGATTTCTGTCTCTTGGATTTTTCCCTGAAGTAAAACATAGTGTCCATCTTTGTCTCTCTTTATCAACTTTGGCTTGAAGTCTATTCTGTCTGCAAATAAAATCGCCACTCCTGCTTTCTTGCTGTTTCCAGTTGCATGGAGTATTATTTTCCATCCCTTTACTTTTAGTCCATGGGTTTCTTTCTGAATTAGGTGTGTTTCTTGTATACAGCAGATTGTAGGATCTTGTTTTTTTTCCCCTCTGCCAGTCTGCATCTCTTAATTGGCGCGTTGAGTCCATTGACATTAATTGTTATGACTGATATAGGTAAATTTAGTGCTGCCATGTTTTCCTGTTCTTGGCTGTGTTATTCTACTTCTGCCCTTTCCCCATCAGTTTCTTGTTTGGTCCCATGAGTTGACTCGGTTAAGTCTCATGGATTTGTAACTTTCCTTATTTTTCTCCAAGATATTCTTTAAAATGTTTTGGAGCACGGGTTTTGTATTTGTGAAGTTTTTCAGGTGTTCTTTGTCATGGAAGTATCTTATTTCCCCATCAATTTTGAAGGATAGTTTTGCAGGATACATCAGTCTGGGTTGGAAGTTGTTTTCCTTTAGGGCTTGGAAGACTTCACTCCAGGCTCTTCTTGCATTGAATGTTTGAGTTGAGAAGTCCTCTGTGATCCTGACGGGCTTTCCTTGGAATGTAACTGTTTTCTTTTCTCTGGCTGCTTTCAGTATTTCATTCTTTTTTTGAATATCTGGGACTTTTATGATGATATGCCTAGGTGTAGATTTTTTCATGTCACGGGCATGTGACGTTCTGTATGCTTCATATATTTGTATGTCCAATTCTTTACCCTTTTCTGTGAAGTTTTCTGCCATTATCTGTGTGAATAGCTTTTGGATGTCTTTAGCATTGTCTCCTGCTTCCTCAGTGACTCCAATCAATCTTATGTTATTCTTCTTTGAATCATCTAGGAGCTGTTGGATTGACTTTTCATTGTCGCTTCCTTTTTTCCATAGATTATGCCTTTCCAGTTCATTGGTTGAGATCCTGTCTTCTAGGTCTGAAATTCGATCTTCTGCCAAATTCATTCTATTGCACAAGCTTTCATTTTCTTTCTTAATTTCCTGGGCTTCTGCTTGTAGGTGTTTAAAAGGTTCCAGTGCTTTTGCTATCTTGGATTCTATCAACTGGATGATTTCCTCTTTAGCTTTATTAATCATCATGTTGACAGTGTCCAGTATCTCTGCTTTCATCTCAGAGATCAGTTCTGATTTCCATTTTACTAGATCTGCTTTGGTTACAATTTCTGAGGGCCCTGGAGACTGGGCTTCACACTTCTCTATTTCCCTTCCCCCTGTATTACTTGGAGGTGAGGATCTTTGTGTCTGAGATTTGGAGTGTTTCCTCATCTCTGACCTGCCCTGTTTTCTGGCGCTGTTTGTTGCAAGTTACTTTCCTCTTAGTAGTTAGGAACCTTAAAATAGCAGTGTTTCCTGGGTTGCTCTTTTCAGTCTGTATTGGGACCTAAAGAAAAACCCCTAGTTCTAGCACACCATATGAGGCACTCAGTCAATACAGTCAGAACACCTTCTCCTGTCTGCTTTAGAGGCAGGGAGACTATGGCTCCTGAACTGCTACAACGGCACTGTCTGAGGTTGCAATGGGCCCACTTGCTCAGCAATACAGAGTCTCTGGGCTCACTTGTGCATTTGGCCTGGAGGCCAGTAGGCTGTAGGCCCTGTGCAGCTGCAGTGGTAGGGGCTGTTGTTCCAACAGGCTCCCCTACTCACCAATACAAGCTGACTGGATGTGCTTCTGCAGTTACTGTGGAGAAAATCAGGCTCTGACCTGCTAACCTCAGTCCCTGGGCGCTCTTCCAGCGTAGGCCTGGAGGCCAGTAAGCTCTAACCCCAGCGCAGAGTCGGTGACGCAGACTCGGTGCCGCAGTCACCGCTTCCCAAGCCACCCGCTGCTAAACTCAATCCCTGGGCGCTCTTCCGGTGTGAGCCTGGAGACAAGCAAACTCCAAACCCGGTGCAGATTCAGTGACGCAGACTCAGTGCCGCAGTCACCGCTTCCTGAGGCACCCACTGCTAAACTCAGTCCCTGGGCGCTCTTCCAGTGTGGGCCTGAAGGCCAGTAAGCTCCAAACCTGGTGCAGATTTAGTGGCACAGTCGCCGTTTCCCGAGCCGCCCACTGCTAACCTCAGTCCCTGGGCGCTCTTCCGGTGTGGGCCTGGAGGCCAGTAAGCTCTAACCCCGGCACAGATTCAGTGACGCAGACTCGGTGCCGCAGTCGCCGTTTCCTGAGCCGCCCACTGCTAAACTCAGTCCCTGGGCACTCTTCCGGTGTGGGCCTTGAGACAAGTAAACTCCAAACCCGGCTTAAATTCAGTGAGGCAGACTCGGTGCTGCAGTCACTGCTTCCCGAGCCGCCCGCTGCTAAACTCAGTCCCTGGGCACTCTTCCGGCATGGGCCTGGAGGCCAGTAAGCTCCAAACCCGGTGCAGATTCAGTGGCACAGTCGCTGTTTCCCGAGCCACCCTCTGCTAAACTCAGTCCCTGGGTGCTCTTCTGGCGTGGGCCTGGAGGCCAGTAAGCTCCAACCCCGGCACAGATTCGGTGCCGCAGTCGCCGTTTCCTGAGCCGCCCGCTGCTAACCTCAGTCCCTGGGCGCTCTTCCGGTGTGGGCCTGGAAACAAGTAAACTCCAAACCCGGTGCAGATTCAGTGACACAGACTCGGTGCTGCAGTTACCGCTTCCCGAGCCGCCCGCTGCCAAACTCAGTCCCTGGGCGCTCTTCCGGCGTAGGCCTGGAGGCCAGTAAGCGCTAACCCCGGCACAGATTCAGTGCCGCAGTCGCCGTTTACCAAGCCGCCCACTGCTAACCTCAGTCCCTGGGCCGATTTTGATAATTGTCAATGGTTTTCTTATTGCATTTATGGAAGAGAAAATATTTGAAGTCCTGTTCCTACTACTTTTGCTGACTTCACTCCTGTCATTTGTTTTCAGAGAAGTTAATTATTTTTTCCGTTCCCCTACCTCTTTAAAGCATTCGCAACTATAGTTGGTTCTTTCTATGGCTTCTACATTTGTCAACCAGCCTCACACAAAAAAATCTTCAGGAAAAAGTTTGTAACTGTATTATAATGACAATTTATGTGCCATTTATATTGTGTTAGGTTGTTTGTTTTGAGTTACTGGGGATCGAACTCAGGATCTTGCCAGGTAGGTGCGGTACCACTAAGTTAAATCCCTGGCTCTGTGTTAGGTAGTATAAGTAATCTAGAGATGTTTAAAGTATACAAGAGGATGTGTATGGGTTATATGCTAATACTACACCAATGAATATAAGCAACTTCTGCTTTCTTAGAATTTGATGTCTGTTAGGCAAGAGGAGTTTGTGGAATGAACCTCCCACAGATATAGAGCCACTGCTTCATTTTTTCTGTGATAGCCCAGCTTACTGTCACTTAATGAGTAAGTGGGATTATCTTCTTTGTTCTTTATGTCTTTTAAACTGTCAAGCACATAAAGCTAAAAAAGATGATAGGTGGGGAAAGAAAGAAAGAGTAGATGCGATATATAGCCACATAGAATACTACTAGCAAAAGAAAAAGTGACAATTTTCTTGGATGTTGAATAAATGACTAAAATGTTAGACCAAACAAAAACAAAGTAAAATTTAGAATTTTAAGAAACTTGCTTCAGGGGTTAAGGATTTAGCTCAGTGTTTATGGTGCCTGCCTCACAAGCACAAAGTCATGTGTTTAATCCTCAATACCAAAAAACAAAAAGAAAGAAACTTGCATTATGGTTGTATTTGTAATATATTTTGTAATGTATCTCTTGCTGTTCTGTCCATCAGGATGCCCGACATGCAGCAGAGGGAGAAATATACACCAAACTTAATCAAAAAATTGATGAATTTGTTCAGCTTGCCGATTATGACTGGACATTGTCTGAGCCAGATGGAAGAGCTAGTGGTTATTTAATTGATCTAATTAATTTTTTGAGAAGCATCTTTCAGGTGTTTACACACTTACCTGTAAGTATAATTTCAAAAACATAATTATGTTTACTAATACAGTCTTTAAAATTTAATTTCAGTTTGAGTTTTCCTTTCTTGAGTCAGTTTCCTTGTTTCCATATTTACTTTTTTTTTGAGACAAGGTTTGACTGTGTAGTTCATGTTGGTTTTAAACTCACTATGTAGTTCTGTGATTATAACCATGTGTTACCAAACCTGGCTGGATATTTCTTTTTTATTTCTATGGTCTAAAGCAACTTGTAAAGAGTGACAACTTAGCAGTTTCTTAGAGATTTTAATTTATTGTACTTTTTAACCAAATTAACTACAATTCTTTTTCCTCTAAAACCAAAACAAAATCCTAAATTGTTTTAAATAAATGCTGATAGGCATTTTCCTGAAAGTCAATATAATAAGTGACCTTCCCATTTGTACAGGGCCAAGAAATGAGTGGATATTTTTTAGTAAAGAATTGAAAATTAAAATAGGAACATTGTTCTGTCTTGGTACATTTTCATAGTGCATCTGCATTTTGAACTTCTCTTGATGAAATAAAGAACAAAAATGATAAAGCAAGGACATTTAAATATGAATTGGCTGAAATATTAGATTCTTTAGGTGAAGATTGCAGAGACAAAAGAATGGGATGAACATTCCTATATTAGTATATGTAGATAAAGTAGAACTATTTTTAAAAAGACATGGAGTAATTTTATACAAATAAAATAGGAAGAAATTTTATTAGTTATTTGATCTATGATATAAGCTATAGTTGAACATAAAGATAAAATATTTAACTTTGAATCCAAGCAACTGCCATCAACCCTCTTCCGTGTTTGAAATTAAAAAAAATTACATTCCTCATTCTTTACTTTTCCCCACTAGGAGTTGTCCCAAAGAGCTCACTAGAGTAGTTGAGGAAGGATGTTCCTAAAAAATAATGAGAAAAATAGTTTGAAAATATTTTAATCATGCACGTGGACCAAAGAAGTTTTAGAAGCTTACTCATAGAAAATAATGTATTCCTAATTGCTGTCCTTGAATTGAAAAAGAAAACTTGTAAATATAATTAATTTTTAATTAATTTGTTTCTAAAGCAATGTTTTTATGTAGTATGCACTAAATAATTTAAATAAAATGAAGTTGAATTCATTTTGTCAGTATGAATCTCCATGACTATAGCCAAAAGCAGTCCTTCTTGCAGACATACATACATATAATGTCTTTATAAGTTTATGTGAGGTGATGGGTAGGGATTTTGTGTGTAAATGGAAGAAAATATGTTAGAAATGTTTGGAGTAAATGCCACATCTCAGAAGGCTAGCATCTTAGAGGGAAATCCTAATTTCTTATTCCCTGATGACACTGTGAAACAGATTCCTTGATCTAACCAGGTCACTCATCTTGTCTATAATAACATTTTGATGGTTTTAGGTGCATCTGCATATGTCATTTTGGGTTTTTAGGTTATCTGACATGGGTTTTTAGTTTATCTGACATAGGTTTTTCCATAAAGGAAATAAAATCTTATACAGTGTAGCTCAACAAATTCAACAGTAAATACAGGGCATAAATAAAGTAAAAGGAAATAGTAGTTTACAACTAAGAAAAGGAAAAATGCCCATGCAGCATTATATTCTTCAAAAATGAACTAAAAGCAAAATTTTCAGACAAAAATATTGTTATTGATGATGATAAAGTTTAATTATAGATGACAAAGTAATTGTAGTATGGCTTAGTATATTCATAATCCAAAACCCTGAAATTATAGAAAATATTCAAGTAGATTGTTTTCTTTCAAAGAACAGATGTTATAAAATGTATTTTTTCTAAGCAAAACATGGTATTATGTAATCCACCATTTTATTTACATGTTTTAAGCTGAAAATCATTTCTTAGTTTGAGTGTACTATTGAACTGACTTAGAAAGGGACCAATTCTGGACTTCTTCAGCACTCAAAGAATATTTAGAAGATACTTTAAAATCACATTTAGTTCTGTGTTAATCACCTGAAGCAGAACTAGCTAGTCCGTTTACAGACATGAGAAATTAACGAGTCTAGTCCTGGCCCTTTCCCTGTTTTTCATTTTGGCTGTGTTCAGCACTAAATGGGATGAGTTGAGTCCCTGGAAATTGTGAACAAGGGCTACTTTTACAGCTAGTGCAAAATGTGTCCAGTACACAAAAACTGGATAGGAAGTAAATTTTCTGGGATAAAGGTAGCTGGCATTCTTGCCTTCCCAACCTTGAAACAATTGGCATTTGGACATTTTCAGCTTAAAACCTCCACCCTTAGCTTTGCTAAATAGTTTTGTCATCACTATCATTGCTGCAAAAGAGTTTTTATAAATCAGAGATTGTTATGAGGTGTGGTTGCTGATTACATTACTCTGTGAAAGTTCCATTAGGTCCAGAATTGTTACAATCTATTTAAGTAGCATTTTTTCTCACAGGATATGAGATCAGTAGAAACTAATGAATAATTAATTTTTATGGAGTACAGGGAAAGAATTCTGTCACCTTCACAGACTGTGGTAGTAGTAAGAAGCTGTAAATGTGGAGAACTACCAGTAATATCCACTTCATATCTTACCTCCTGTGATAGTAAGTGAGCAAGTTGGTATATTCTCTCACTTGTCTCTCTTAAGAGTACTGGTACAAACCTTCAGTGTTCAGTGAGATCATAATGTATATATAAAATGTACCAATAAAATCAATTTTTTAAAAAACGTACATTCTTATATGGGAATGGAAAAGTAAATAACTTTTTTACTTCTAAATCAGTGATGGATAGAAAAGTAAATAACTTTTTTACTACTAAATCAGTGGTGGCGAGCCTGTGGCACTAGCTGCTGCAGGTTGTATGTATCATTGAAAGCTGTAAAGGTTTGCCTTCATGGCTCTAAATTAAATTACCTATTCATCTGTACTTCCTTGTACTATATTAGGAAAGCCAGGCTCTCTTCTGGCCATAAGAACCACAAGCTAGGGCCGGGGATTTAGCTCAGTGGTACTGGTGCAAGGGCCCGGTTCGATCCCCAGTAACCACATACAATACTGGGTGTGGAGACTCACACCCAGCAGCAACCAGTACCACATACCACAGTGCCGGGCGTGGTGGCTCACACCTGTAATCCCAGCACTCGGGAGGCAGAGGCAGGAGGATTGCTGTGATGTGAGCTGGAGGCTGAGCTCAGGGCCAGCCTGAACTACAAAGCTAAACCCTGTCTCAAAAAACCTAAAAAAAAAAAAAGAACCGCAAGCTAAATAGTCAATGTTTATAGTAAATACAATTATTTCTTCATTATCCCAAATATTGAACTGATTTGTTAAATGTGTTATCTGTCTCAAGGGAACTGGCCTTTTTAGAACTCATTTTGAACTTATTAATCATTTATTGCTTCTAAGGGCCTGGATGGTGATGTGAGGAGTTTTGTAGGATTAGTTATAGAATTAGGAAGACTGATGTTTGAACCTTAGATGTGTGATTTACTAGCTACAGGATCTTGCTTAACCTCTCTGAGTCTTTTCCCTTCTACAAAATGAATATAATCCATTTTTTCTCATAGGATTAACACAGGATGAATTAAACTGGTAGAGAAAAGTTGCCTGGAAAGGTGCTTGGGCTAAAACTGATACTATTAATAAATGTTAGATTTGTCTCCTTCCACTATTAGAATTTTAAGGCCCTGGGGCCGGGGAGTTAGCTCAGTGGTTCCGGCGCCTGTCTTGCAGGCGCAAGGGCCTGGGTTTGATTCCCCGGTAACCACATAACAATACTGGGTGTAGAGACCCACACCCAGCAGCAACCAGTACCACATACCATGGTGCCGGGCGTGGTGGCTCACGCCTGTAATCCCAGCGCTCGGGAGGCAGAGGCAGGAGGATTGTGATGTGAGTTTGAGGCTGAGCTCAGGGCCAGCCTGAACCACAAAAGCGAGACCCTGTCTCAAAAAAAAAAAACAAAACAAAAAAAAAGAAAAAAAGAATTTTAAGGCCCTTTATGGTATCTTTTCACCTTTTTTCTTGTTATATTTGTCTGAATTTTTAGGTTGATTTCATTTTCAGTTTAAGCCTTTGCATGACACATCCATATCAGAGTTCTATGTTAATCATGAAAAGCATTCATTGTAAAATATATTCATTATGTGGCAGTATTTACAGTGAATGACTATGAAATCTAGTTGTGTGAAATTCAACTTGTTTTATCCCTAAATTTGTACCATGGGGAATTGACTGTTTTTACCTCTTTAAATGTATAAATAATGCTTTCTAAAAATAATAATAATAATATAGCTAAGTATAGAGAATAGAACAAAAATTATCTTGTGAAAGGATAATAACTGATATATTTTGCAAGTTATTTTTTTCTATGCATTTATGACATGAAATTTAAGCCTGGCTTGTAAGCCAGCTTTGCTTTTGAAGTAAGATTTTATACAAGTCAGAAAATTTAAAGCCAGGAGAATTTTTAGAAAAACATTAGACATTCATTTTGCATTTATACAAATATAAATAAAATATATTTTTGAGCAGCTTGAACATCTAGTCATTCTCTATGACTGCCAGTGTAAGTGAGTTAACATTTTATTGTGAGCTTATTACTGAAAGACTCCAGCATTTGTCTGTTTCTGGAAAAAACAGCTTACACTTCCCTCTGTCATAAGTTCTAATCACGTGTTTGCTTCAATAAAGATATTTTATTGATTTACAACCACTAAGTAAATGGTAATGAGTTTTCAATTTCCTTACATGTGTTTATTAATAGAAGCAACTCAATTTATCTAAATGTTTATACTAAAAAATTATTCTTTTTGAAGTAAGTAGATTTTATATGATAAATTTGCCCTAATTATTTTAAGAAACTCTACATTATTTATCTTTAATCATAGTGTAAGCTTCTCTGCTTATTTTAGAGGCATTATGCTTGTGGACAAATCTGATTACATATTTTAATTTAAAATGTCAAAAGTTTTCTTCCCAGAACATTCTAAATTACAAGAGAATTACTTTAATATCTCCATGTAACATTAGCTTCCTAATCTTTTGTGCCATCATTTCTTCTATCTAGTACTGTTTTTATTTTTATCTGTAGTTTAGTTATTAATGTTTACATTCTGTTTGGCATCTAAAACCTAATCTGTTGTTTGCCCTGTATGGCTTTCCAAAGTAAAAAGTTAAGGGTGCTTTGTTGTGTAAGTTATCTTTTTTCTAAAAAGACAAAAATTTAATAGTGCTTAAATATTACAGTTTTATTATTGAAATTTGAAAAGTAAGTTAGATAATTAAAAATTAAACAGTATTGTAGGGGTATTTCAATTATTTGGTTAATCCTCCTTAATTAGTGCATATAATGTTTTCAAACATTTGAGACCCTGTCTCAAAAAAAAAAAAAAAAAAAAAAAGAATACACCAGTATCATATAATTAGCAAAGAACTTCATTGGGGATTTATATGCATTTAAATTATGACTAGTGATTTGGGTTTTACTTTGGTTTGCTATTTACTCCTTGGGGGAGAAATTACATTTACATAACTATTTGTAAGATAATTTAGTAAGACATCATTTCTTAAGTAATTTATTTTAGCTTACATTAACAGACTGTAAGAACATAATGATGCCCTTTTAAAGCATCTTAAGAGTGATAAATATATTTGCTATAATTTTTCTGTATTTCTTTTTTTTCTGTATGAAGTCATTTGTGGGAAGAAATACTTGTTCACTTTTTAGATTGCAGTGTTTGGTCCTAGATCTAACTGAACTGAAATTCTTATAGCTTAAAAGTGTGTGTTTTTTGTTTAAGTTTGAGAAGCAATGCCTGTTAGCAAAGAACACAGGCCAACAACTGGTATTTACTGAATTTGTCTTTTCATTGGATAGTTAGAAATTGATAAAGCTCAAAGATGACTGCACAGGTTGATTAGATAGACAAAGTTTAGAGAAAAATTTATTTAATGCAGATGAGAAAACTCATGAAAATCTTTAAAACAAAACTAATGTGTATGGTAAATTAATGCCTTTAAATTATAGCAACACACAGAACCAACTTGTGGTGCATTTTCTTTTGCTGCATTAAATACTACTTCTGCTGTTACTGAAATAATTTTCCTTTTCTATTTGATTGTCTTTGATACTTCCTTCTCAGAAATATAGCGGTGATTATGCAGCCATTTTGGTGAGTAGGACAAGCTAAAGTGAGCATGTAAATTAGAAAATTCTTAACTTCCTGCAGTCATATTTTTCCTCTTAAGTACTTGGAATTATTTTGGTAGTGTCCTTGATATATTTATGGAAACATAAATTTGAAGATAGTATTAGTAATTTTGGTGAAACTGTCAAGATGGCTGGAATTTGATTGTATAAATTGATATGCAGGTCCATCTGTGGGATGTGCAGTGCTTTTAGAAAACTCTCTGTAGTCTTTTATTGTGTGTAAAATATCAGTGAGAACACCTACCCCGTAGAGTTTTGTGCAGATTAAGTGAAATAGTATGCATATTTAGGGAAGTTCCTGGTAAATAATAAATCCTCAAAACTATTAGCTGTTCTTGTTATTTATTTATTTATTTATTTTGAGACAGGGTCTGACTTTTGGGGTTCAGGCTGGCCCTGAGCTCAGCCTCCAACTCACATCACAGCAATCCTCCTGCTTCTGCCTCCTGTGTGCTGGGGCTACGGGCATGAGCCACCATGCCCGGCACTGTGGTATGTGGTACTGGTTACTGCTGGGTGTGAGTCTCCATGCCCAGTATTGTATGTGGTTACCGGGAATCCAACCAGGGTCCTTGCGCTTGCAAAACAGGCACCAGAACCATTTAGCTAAATCCCCACCCCGAAATTTAAATTCTTAATCTGTGTTCTCTTTTTTATTTCTATCTTTATTCCTATTTTTGGTGTTCTAGTTATTATTATAATTTTCTTCTAAT
The DNA here is from genome assembly GCA_004026965.1 of Petromus typicus. Classification (NCBI taxonomy): domain Eukaryota; kingdom Metazoa; phylum Chordata; class Mammalia; order Rodentia; family Petromuridae; genus Petromus; species Petromus typicus. The sequence continues at coordinate 134,744 of PVIR01000896.1, read as the reverse complement.
GGTTCTCTCTGCCTTTACTTAGTCTATCCTACATACCAGTGCCAAATTATTCTTTTTCTAAAGCACAATCCAATCTGTCTTCCTATTCAAAAACTTCTAGGGAACTTGGTTATCTCTTGAATTAAATAAAAAGTTATTAGCAAAAGTATGAGCCTCTTTCTGATCCATTTCTGACTATCAGCTGCACATTTATTCTGTCTTTGATTTATCTTGGATTTTCTATGTTGGACTTATTTGTAATTGTAAAAGTCTCAGATTTCTTCCTAAAGCAATATGATGTCACTTCTTTCACAAAGCTTTTGCTGATTCTACCTAGCTACTTAAGAATACTTTACCTTTCTTTTGTCTTGTTTTTATTTTATAAAAACTATTCTTTTTAAATTTATTTCTCATTAGAATTTAATCACCTTACATCAAAAACTATACCCATCATTGAATCTTCTGTAGCTCTTAACATGGTATCTTATAGTGAGTAAGTACTTGACAAATATTTTTTTTTTAATTGAAATCTTTATTGGTACATTACATATATACATCATGATTGCATTCAACAATGAGAATTTGTACCAGTATATGACACAACTTAATTCTCATTTTTCCCCATAACCCTGCCCGCTCTCCCATCCCCACCCCCATATACATAAACTTTGTTTCCATTCTTTTTGTTATAATCTCATTATTTTCCCCCCTTCACTCCATTACGCTTTGAGTGTTTTCTATTTCACAATATATAACATACATTCTAGAACTCATTTATGGCTTTGTTTTCTCATACCAGAGAAAAGATACGATATTTACACATCTGTGACCTATTTATTTCACT
>PVIR01000896.1:87769-119668 GCA_004026965.1 Petromus typicus | reverse complement strand
AGAATCACCGAGCTAACTCCCCAGCCCCTGTTCCCTTTACTTTTTGAACATTTTCTTCCTATTTCCCAATATCTGTTATACATTTTGGCCCTCATTTACACTTTTAATTTCTCATATTGGAAAAACAATTCAGTACTTACAAATAGGTGTCCTTTTTTGTTTCACTTAAGAGTATAGCCTCTATGTGCATCCATTTAGCTATAAATATGTCTATTTTATTTTTGTGGCGAAGTAGTAATTTATTTCATAACTCCCCACCCCATACACACACACACACATCTTTATCAGATCACCAGCTGATGGGCATTTGAGCTGTTTTCAAATCTGTCTATTACAGGCTGCTGCTATGTGCATGGATGTACATGTATCACTCAGATATGATGCTTTTAATTCTTTCAAGAACATAATAAAAAAGGGAATGGCTAGGTCAAATGGAATCTCTAATGCTAGTTTTTTTTAGGAATCTCCACATTGGTCTCCACAGTGGCTGCACCAGTCTACACTCCCACCAACAGTGGAGACAAATTCCTTTTGCCCTGTAGCCCCACCAACATTTGTTACTGGTTCCTTTCTTAATAATAACAGTTATTTCTGTAGTGAAGTGAAATCTTAGCATTGTTTTCATTTGGTTCTCTCGAATGACTAGTGATGTTGAACATACTTTCATATATTTATTTACTTCTCCTACTTCTTCATCTGGAAAATGTCTTCATTTCAGATGCCCATTTTTGGGTTGAGTTTTTACTTTGGGTGTGTGATTTTTTTTAAAGTTCTTTTTTATTCTAGCTAGTAGTCCTTTATTGAGGAACAACTGATAAAAACTTTTCCCCCATGTTGGGTTGTCTCTTCATTCTGTTATTGGTAAGAAGATAATAAGATGAGATCCCAGTAGTTGATTCTTTGTACTAGTACCCATGCGACTAGTATTTTGTATATAAAGACTTTTCCTATGCCAAAACTACAAGAGTTCTACCTAATGTATCTTGTAGCAGGTTTAGTGTTTCTGTTTTAGTATTTAGATCCTTGATCCACTCTGATTTTAGTTTAGTGTATGGTATAAGATACGAGTCTAGTTTTAATCTTTTGTAAGTTGGGACCAATTTTTTCCAGCACCATTTATTAAAGAAAGCTTTATTTCCTACAGTAGTGTTTGGCTTCTTTGTCAAGACGAGGTAGCTGAGTATGTTTGGAGTTGTTCTGTATCTCCTAATCTGTTCCAATGAGCCTTGCATTACTTCTCTCTGCCAGTATTATACTGTTTTTAATCACAGTAGTTTTGTAGTATAGTTTCAAGTTGGAAATTGTGATACTCATGCCATGTCTTTGTTGCTAGAGTTCCTTTTGCTGTTCTAGGTGTCTTCTAGTTCCAAATACATTTTTGGATTGTTTTCTGTAGATATGTGAAATAGGCTATTGGAATCAAGATTGCACTGAATGTATACAGGAAGTTTGAAGTATGGCCATATATCTTGGTTCTTCCTACCCCAAAACAAGGGATGTCTTTCCATGTTCTGGTATTTCTTCAGTCTCTCTTTCTCTCTTTTTTTTTTTTTTTCCAGAGTGTGGTAGTTTTCAAAGTAGAGGTCTTTTACTTCTTTTGTTAGACTGATTCCTAGATATTTCATTTTTTGAGGTGCTATTGTGAAAGGAGTTGTTTCTGCAATTTCTCTCTTAATGAGTCTGTATTCATGTATAGGAAGCTATTGGTTTTTGAGTGTTGAACTTGTATCCAGCTTGAATTTAGGTATTAAATCTAAAAGTCTTCGGGGAAGTTTTTGTGTTCTATATAGAGTATCATGTATCTGCAAATAATAGCAGTTTAACTTTTTATTACCTATCTTTATTCCTTTTATTTCTTTCTTTTACCTAACTGCTGTGGCTATTGTTTCCAGAAGCATATTGAACAGAAGAGCTGATAGTGGACATCTTTGTCTTATTCTTCACTTTAGCTTGAAAGATTTCAGTTTTTAACCATTTACTATGATGCTGGCTGTTGATTTTCATACATGGCTTTTTATCAGGTTGAGATAAGATATTCCAATTTTCTGTGGGATTTAAAAAAATTATGTATGGGTGTTGATTTTCTGCACCTATTGAGATGATCATATGGTTTTTGTCCTTGACTCTGTTAATATGGTGCATTATATTTATTGATTTACATATGTTGAAGTATCCTTGATCCCTGGGATGAGTCCCACTTGGTCAAGGTTTATGATCTTCTTGATTATCTTATGCAAGATCTGTTTGCCAGTGTGTTACTGAGGATTTTTGTGTCTATATTCACTAGGCAGATGGGCCTATAGCTCTCTTTTTTTGGATTGGGTCTTTCTGTGCTTTTGGAATCAAGGTAATTTTTAATTGCAGGAGTGAGTGTGGAAGTATTAGTTCCCTTTCAATATCATTAGAGAGTTTGAGAAGTAGTGGCATTAGCTCTTCTCTAAATTTCTTGTAGAATTCATCAATGAAGCCGTCAGGTCCTGGGCTTTTATTTATTGAAAACATTTTAGTTACGTTTTCAATTTCATTATTGATATTGGGTTTAGAATTTTTCTTTCTTCTTGGTTCCACTTAGTTAATTCATATGTACCTAGGAATCTGTCCATTTCTTCTGTGGCTCCCATGTTATTAGAATACATGTTCTCAAAGCAGATATTGATGAGCCTCTGGATACATGCTGCATTGATGGTAATCTACCCTTCTCATTTCTAATTGCATAGATTTGAGACTTTTTTCCTTTTTTGGATAGGGTTGGGTAAGGGTTTGTCAGTTTTATTCTTTCAAAGAACACATTTTTTGATTCATTTATTTTATTTTTTTTGTGTGATTCTGTTAGTCTCCATGGCATTTATTTCTGTGCTGATCTTAATAATTTCTTCCTTTGTATGAGCTTGGGATTTGTCTTGCTTTTTTTTCTCTAGAAGCTTGAGGTTAAGCATTAGGTTATTTGAGCTCTTTCTAATACGGAGATTCACTACCATGAATTGCCCTCATAGGACTTCTTTTATTGTATTCCATAAATTACTGCATGTTATTTTGGCATTTTCATTTAATTATAGAAACCATCTCATTTCATCTTAATTTCCCTTGTGACCTATTGGTTGTTCAGGAGGGTGTTATTCAGTCTTCATGTGTTTGTGAAGTTCTTGTGGTTTCTTTTGCTGTTGACCTCTAATTTAATTGTGTCGTGGTCTGATAATATACAAGGGATAACTTCAGTTCCCTTGAATTTACATAAGCGTGTTTTATGAGCTAGCATGTGGTCTATTTTTGAGAACAACTTATGTGCTGTTGAAAATAATATGTATTCTGATTTTGTGCTCTGTAGATGTGTAGTAAGGGCATTTGTTGAAGTTTGGTTCAGCTCTAGAATTTTGTTGATTTTTTTTTTTTTTTTTTTTTGTCTCGTGGATCTATTTGTGACAGTGGGATATTGAGGTCCTCCACTACCACTGTATTAATGTTTATTTGATTTTTCATGTCTGTTAATATTTGTTTTGTATAGTTGGGTACACTAATACTTGATGCCTATATATTTATGATTTTCATCTCTTTGTCAGATTTTTCTCTTTACAAGGATGTGGTGACCTTCTTTGTCTCTCTTAATTAGTCTTGGTTTGAGATCCACTTTGTTTGCAAATAGGATAGCCATACCTGCTTTTTTGTTTGTTTCTGTCACATGGAGTATTGTTTTCTTTTTGAACTGTGTTTCTTGTATGTAGCATATTGTTGGATATTGCTTCTTGATCCATTCTGCCAGTTTTGTTACTTTTGATTGGTGAATTGAGACCATTGACATTGATAATTGTAACTGATATTGTTGACATATCCTGTCATAATATTTTATTGCTGTTAGTTCTTTCCTCCCCACTTTTTCCATTTAATTTCTTGTCTTGACTGTTAGGTTCATTCTGTTGTAGTTCATGGAATTGTAATCTCATTGTCTTTTTCTAGGATACTGTTTAGAATATTTGGAGTGCTGGTTTAGTATTATTTAAGTTCTTCAGGTCTTCTTTTTAATGAAAATATTTCTCCACTGATTTTGAAAGACAGTTTTGCAGGATACATCAGTCTGAGTTGGAGGTTGTTTTCTTTTAGGGCTTGAAATAGTTTACTCCAGGCTCTTGTTGACATGTGTTAAGTCTCATGTGATTGGATGGGCTTTCCTTTGTATATGATTTGTTTCTTTTCTCTAACTGCTTTTAATATGTTGTTCTTGTGTTGAATTTCTGGAATGTTGACTGTTATATGCAATGTGTAGACCTGTTCTTTTCTTATTTTCTTTGTTTTTTTGTTTGTTTGGCTTTATTGTTTTGTTTTATTTTGTTTTGTTTTTGAGGCAGGGTTTGTCTCAAAAAAGGTTTTGTTGTGCCAGCTGGTCCTATACTCACTATTAGCCCTGGCAAGTCTCAAACTCACAGCAGTCCTCCTGCCTCTGCCTCTTGAGTGCTGGGATTGCAGGTGTGAGCCACCATACCCAGCACTGTGGTATGTGGTTACTGGGATCAAACTTGGGACCTTGTGCTTGCAAGGCAGATACAGGAACCACTGAGCTAAAGCCTCACCTGATATTTTCTGATAACTGCTAGCTGAAATTCTATATGCCTCACTTATCTTTAAGTCAAATTCTTTTTCCCTGCTAAAGCAGTTTTCTGTGATTACTTATGTGATAGTTTATTTACTTTTGCACTATCTCCTACTCCTTCATTGAGTTAAATTAATCTTGTTATTCTTTTATCCATCACCTAGTAGCTCTTAGATTGATTTCTCATAGTTTCTTACTTTTCAAAAAAAGATTTTAGGGCCGGGGAGTTAGCTCAGTGGTTCCGGCACCTGTCTTGCAAGCGCAAGGACCCAGGTTCGATTCCCCGGTAACCACATAACAATACTGGGTGTGGAGACCCACACCCAGCAGCAACCAGTACCACATACCACAGTGCCGGGCGTGGTGCCTCACGCCTGTAATCCCAGCACTCGGGAGGCAGAAGCAGGAGGATTGCTGTGATGTGAGCTGGAGGCTGAGCTCAGGGCCAGCCTGAACCACAAAGCGAGACCCTGTCTCCAAAAACCTAAAAAAAAAAAAAAAAAAAAGATTTTAATTTTTTCCTTTATTGAGTTGATTGGTACATTTGCAATACACATCACAATCACATTCAACATTGAGAATTTGTACCTGTGTATGGTATATCTTGATTCTCATTTTTTCCATTTCTCTTCTTTCTCTGCATCCCCTTACCCACTATGTATCCCTTTTTTTTTTAAAGAAATTTTATTTTTGTGTTTCCCATAATCCTTATATCTGAAATTCTGACCTCATATTCATTTATTCTGCTGTGGAAACTTTCAGTGAAATTTTTAATCTCATAGCTATCTGCTTGGATTGTTTCCTGTTTCCCATTTCTTTCCTGTGCTAGATATTTATGTTTTCTATCATTTTCCTCTTCTCTTCTATTTAAAAAAAAATCTGTATCTGCTCAGGAATTATTAATCATGTGTCTTTATTATTATCATCTCTGTTGTTATTTGAGAAATTATTTCTGATTTCATTTTTTCCAGGGCCTCTTTTTGTTACTTCTGTTGTTGCAAGTTTAGGGAGTCCAGGTGGTTGGTTGACTTTCAGATTTTTCCACCTTGGTGCCCCCTGAATTTGCCTTTGGTGAGCTGGAAGTCTATTTTTGCATCTTGTTTAGTTGTCTTCTATTTCTATTTTGATGTTCTTTTTTTCATTCAATTCCTGGCTTGATACTGGTATATTGCTTTTTCCAAGTATCTTTATTGCTAGTATTTAGACCCCTTAAGGAATTCCTGCTTCTCAGAGGTGTCTTCCAGCTATAGCTGCTCTGCAGATTTTGAGTCTGTAGTGACCCTTAAGGAATCTCAGTTTTGGTATTCCAGGAAGAACAGTTGACTAGAATAATCACGTCACCTTTGCCAAAATAATACAATCATCATCATATACAGTTTAGAAAGTGACAAACTGTGGTAACTATTAGTCTGTCACCTTTAACCACATGAACTAGACTTATGGTTATCTATCAAAATCTAGAATCAGCCAGAAATATGTTTGTAGTAAATAAGTCTTTCAGAATAGCAACTTCATCCTCTAGGAAGAAGACTTAGAAAGAGAGTGGGGAGTAGAGACATAGAAGGAGAGGGGAGATTAAAAGTAAGGCTAGAGGGCACAGAAGGGTTATCACACTTTGGGAAATTGGTGAAGACAGGATAAAGAGAGAAAAAGAAGAAACAAAAACTAGAACAGAGGAAACTAACAGCAACACGAAAGCTGGAAAGTATTCTTGCTTCTGTAAAAATAAGAGTAATCAAGAAAAAACAAAACAGGAGCAGCAGAGGAGAGAAATGAAGAAGAAGAGATTTCCTAAGGGTCATTACAGACTCAGAAGAGGAAGAGGAGAGGGGAAGGGAGGGCAAAGGAGAGGAAGAGAGGAAGAATAAAAATGTCCCTTAAAAGATTTCATGAACAAATCCTCCATAGCACGAGAGCTGGTAGAAGAAATTGATAAATGGGATCTCATCCTATTGAGAGGTTTCTGAACAAAAGGCATCCCTGCTGTTGCTGGTAGACCACGTGGGCAGTGTACAGAGCCTTGCCTGGTTTCCACAGCTAGTCAGTAGTCCACTGAAATTCAGGCTGGTTTCCTGCTGGTAAGCCGGGGCTGAGCTCCCTGGCCTCTGGTGAGTTCTGCTGCAAGTTTGAGCTGCCCTTCCTTCCCCTGCAGCAAGTACCGGTTCTGGTAGGAGGTACTGGTCCCAGTGACTCACCAACTGAGTCCACTGTGTCTTTATGGTAATTTTCTTCACTTTCTTAGTGGCCTTTAGTTCTCAACAACAAGGCTCAGAGAGGCCCTGTCTCTATTGCTTATCATCTTCCTAAGCTCAGAATGGTGGCCTTCCTGTGCTGTCTGTCTCCAGGCACATCTGCCAGGTTGTGCTCGACTTCTCTTGAGGTGCCTGCCAGTCACATTCAACTCTTACCCTGAGCTGACTTGTAAAGGTCAATAAATTTCATCAAACACCAGGAAGGGCATTCTGATAAGAGTGAATGGTATGGGCACTGTGATGAGAATATGCTTAGGGAATCTTCAAACAATCTCCTATGGCTAAACTTCCACATATCTAATTGAAGTATTAAAAATACATGGCTAAATGAAGTTAGACTTTTGAATCTTGGACTATTTCATAAGCAGTTGGAATCTGCTTATGAAATCTGCTTCTTAATCAAGAACATGACTTAATGAAATATATATCAGAAATTTAACTTTAGTGTCAGATGGAAATCAAACTGGAACAAAGGAGAGATTTAAAGCAGGAAAATTCACCAAAAAATTACAGCTGGGTATAGCGACACATCCCCGTGGTCCCAGCACTTTAGGGGAGCTGAATCAGATAGATAAATTCAACAGAGAAGGTTTGGAATTGCTGGCAACCTGCAGAGATGTTTACTTCTTTTTTTCTATAGATGTTTACTTTTTGAATAAATGAACAAATTAATGAATCAGAAAGTCTGTAATCTACATGTGCCTCTTCTAGAATTCTATCTTTGTTTTCACAAAATATAAGCGAGCTGATACTGCAGTCCTTCAATTCAGGGTGTGCCTGTTAGAAAAAATTTTCACATATTTGATACCTGGGCATAGGTTCCCTTTAACTTTAATCCGTGCTGAACTAAACAGTAGTGAATTATTTGTTTAGTCAGATTATTTTCACTCCTTATTCCTATTTGTCTTTGGATTTGTTTCCAGTTTTTTTGTTTCTTTTTAACCTATACTGGGTCAAATTTGTTAAAGTGTCTGAGTTTATGAAAGTCGCATCACATGAATTTATACGGAACATTTTTAAAAAGCGCTTTAAATCAGTTTACACATGTATCAGAAAGTTAAGATGTTGGTTCCAGTCCTGATTCAGATTCTACCATGGGAAAGTTGTCTTGAGCAAACCACTCAGTCATCAAAAGTCTTCAATTTTTCCCATAAAATACAGAATTTGGAGGAGTTTTGTTTTGTATTGTTCTGAACTCAGGGATTTCACACTAAGCTATATCCTCAGCCCTTTTTACTTTTGAAACAGTCTTGCTAAGATGTTAACTTGCCGAGGGCAGGCTAGAACTTGTGATCCTCCTGTCTCAGCTTCACAGAGTTCTGGCATTACAGGTTATCATGCTTGGGTTGGAATTTAGAATTTTTAAGATATATTCTAGTTTTAATATTCAGAGGTACTAAAATGTTAAGGCAATGAAGAGTGAAGAGCATAGGGCCATGTATTAATGAATTCCTTCATATTATGTGCTTGTTGTTTTGAAGATGCGGTAGAAAACCAAAGAGAAAAGAACTTTTTATTTTCTTGGAGTTTAAGCCTAGAGGTGAAGACATTAAATAATCTCACTAAAGGATCTTATAAATTGTTAAATTCTAAAAAAGTAAATGGTATTTTGAGAAAGAGTATGAACAAACTTAATTTAGATAGGAGATTTTAATAGATTGAAAGTACTACATATTGTATGTGTATGAATGTAGTCTGTATTTTTGGTTAACTTTACTGTAACCATACTAGTTTCATGTATGTTAGGAAAAAGTTCAAGTATGGAAGATAAATAGGAATTCATATTTGTGAATTATAGAGCTAATCCTTCTAAAAGCTGCATGAGACATGATCCTAGTACAGTAGAGATCTTGTATAAATTGAATATAAATTTCTTTTTGGTTGGAGGTACATTAGCTGTTTTTTGTAAAGCAGATATTTTAAGCCTGTATGTATACTTTGCTTTATATTTTTTGAACGTCTCCTGGGTTTTGAACCACAATATAGATACTTTACATATGTCACCATAGAAAAGAAAATGTAATGTGTCCTCTTAACAGATGATTACAAATATGTCTCATAATCTTTTACAGAACACTTCCAAAGCATCTGGCAAATTCCATCCTGGAAGTATCAAAAATAGGCCTAGATATGGAATGTATTCTTCTGTACATTCTACATAAACTAATGCTCATAAAGGGAAAAATAATAAATAAGTCAGCTGATGAGGTTATCTCCTAAGAGATTAACATCTTAAATCTATAGATATTAGAAAGGTTCAGATTATGGTGCTGCCACTTATTTAAAGATGTTTTGTTGAGAGGAATACCTATAGGTAGAACTCAAGATGTAAAGGTTTTTCTTCATTTTGGATAAAAGGCTGACACACTAAAAATACAATGAAATAAAAATTAAAGCTTCTTTGTAATTTTTTTTTTTTTTTTTTGACTGTGACCTCAAGACTTCCTATTTCAGCCCATGTGGATGGTAGGAAAATATTTTAGTGTCCAAGTAAGTTAAATGTGGATTCCTGGATTTCTTCCTGTCTTTAACTCCATTTAAGATATTTGAGGAAGCATTGACAGTTTTCATTCCAAGAAAGGGAGAATATTAGAAACCAGTTTATATGAAAATGTGATTATGAATGTGCTAAAAATAAAGGCCTTGAGTCCCACTGATGTGACTCCTAACTCAGAGGTTTTTCTGTAAAAACCACTAGATGGCGCTTTTACTCATCATTTGTAACATATCTGATTCACACAAGGTACTGAACCTAGCCAGAATTTAAGTTTCAATTAGCTACTTTAAATCTTCAGACTTTGGAAGAATTGGAAATATAAGAAATTTTAGTTTTTAAACTATTAGTGGTCATAGTCATTTACTTAGGTACAAACATATCCTATTTTATGTGAACATGCCTTTGTCGTCTACAAGCACCACTTGAGATTTTAGCCTAGCCTCCTTGTGCTTGCTTTCATTCTTTTGTCCAGCTTTCGGTGTATTCCCTCTTATGGTTCTAGAGCATTTTATATCTTACTCCCTGACAACTCTGTCTATCCTGTGTAGATGTTTTCTCTGTCTACATTATAAGTAATCCACATTATATACCTTATAATAGATGGTTTTCAAGACAGATTTTTGATAGACTTTTCTCTCTACATTTAGCTACACGTTTTACATTTTTGTGTCAGAGCGAATACTTAAACCCTGACTCCTTTGCAGTCTTTTTCTCCCTAACCCCATGCCAGACCAAGTACATCTTGTATAAATCTTGAGGGCAAGAAGGACCTCTTTTCATACTTCAAAAAACTGTTGTTTCTATTAGTGTTATATGTACAAACTATTTCTATATTTGCCTATAGATATTTTTATAATCATAAAACATCATAGATCACCAGTTTGGAATATACTTTTTGTTGTAGTCACAGCTTATGCAAGGTGCATTACTTCTCTTAATTTTATTTGCATTGATTCAGTCTGATCTTTCTATCAGTTAGGCTTGTGCAGTAGTTTTACTTTATTATTATCAAAGATATTCCCAATAAGATCAAACACCTACTTCCTTTTCTAATTGTTTTCTAGTGTTTTTAGAAGTTGGACTCATTAAGTTCCATGTTATAGTAGAAAATAAAAGGAAATGAATTTATGAATTTATTTTGTTTTTTAAATAGAAAATGTTCAAATTGGAAGCAACAAGATACAGAAAAGAGCAGAAGTTTAGAATAGCCATCTTCATATTTTTTAAAGCCTAGAAACTATTTTGAAACATTTTATCAAAAGTCTAGGATCAGTGTATATTCTTTTAAAAATACCCTTAAAGACAGCTACTTTACAGAAGATACCATAATAAGAAAGTAGGCAATACTGTTTTTATTAAATGATCTCTCAAGTGACAAGTATAGGGAAACCCCAAAGTGTGACAAATCATATACAAAATGGGAATCTGGGTGACCCAAGAAGGGACTGGAGGAACAATTCAAGGAATTTCAGAAGTAGGCATCAGTTTCTTAAAAGTTTGAAATCTACCTCCAGAATTACTGGAGCCATTAGATAATATAAATAGAAATAAATTATTTATATTAATCACTTACCAATCTGATTATTTAAATACAGGATGATCAAAAATTGCATATTTTTATTAATTTTTATAACAGGAAATATACAATTTTATCAGATTTACTCAATAATTTTTCTGTTTATGGTATATCTTAAAACATTCAATACACAGTGCTGTTACAGTATGGATATTTCCAAATTCTTTTTAACTTACTGTCTTTTCTTGAACAAAACACTTTATACTGTTAGGTTGGCTTTTCCTTTTTTTCTGTGGGTGGTATAATTTCAATAAAATAAAAATAAATAAATTTCAATAAAATAAAATCTACCCACTGAATCTAATGGTGACTACACTGGTGATGGATATCCTGGTTGGCATTTAGATATCCTGTATTTTTAAATTATTTGATGTATTTAATCTAATCTAAACTGTAAATAACTTTTTTACCTGCTTGCTTTGAGCAAATAGCAAACAAGTTCCATATTTTTGGTCTAGAATGTGCATACATATTTTGTAATAATATTTTTCCTTGCTTTTTGATTACAGGATAGCCTATTAGATGTTGGTCAATTATGATAATCATTGGAATTCTTTTATTTTCATTTCTTCTTTCAAGTTCTATCATCTCTGTTTTATGAATAGTTGATAGTAAGGGGATGTCTTCTTTGTCTTTTCATTTCATCAGACAGAGTTTTCCTCTCTTTATCAGTTTTTTTCTCTTGCAGATCTTTTGACACGTACTACCTATACAGTCTCAGTGTCCCAGTGGTATCTGTTTTTTATTGTTTTGTTTTTAGATGTCTTTTTTTTTTCCAGGCTGGCATTGAATTCATTGTAACCTACACTGGCCTCAAACTCACAGCAATTCTCTCTCCTCTGCCTTCAAGTGCTGAGATTACCTTGTGCCACTTTGCCCAGAATATCCCTGAGTTCTGGAGAAAAACAAAAATTATATTTAACATACTTATGATAAATATTTTTATGGATGGTAGCACAGAATTCTAGGTCATTTTTCACAAATGCAAACTAGTAAAAGAAAATAATTAGAATATACTAAATTTCACTAGAAACAAACATCAAAGGTGAGCACAATGTTCTAAATAAAAAATATGCAAGAAATAGTTGATATAAAACAAACAGACATATGAATGTGTCTTTGCAGATAAGAATCAATTGATTAAAATGACACCTGCCCAAGTGACAGTCGGGATAGTCAGTACTTAAGCAAATACGCTGGCCAGGTAATGCTCAGGGTAAACAGGTAAGGGATCAATGTTTAGTCACTCATTCAACACATATTTGCTGAGTATTTCCTATATATCAAGTACAGGATATGTAACAGTAAAATTAATATCTTCTTCCAAGAAACTTCTTATTTAGTGCAAGAACTAAAATACAGAGTTCATTTTTATAGCATATATTATGAATATTCTCAACTATCTTCAAATATTCTGTTATACACTATGCATAGAATTTGGTAGGTTTGCATTATCCACAATAATAGCCACATAAAACTATTAAAATAAAAACTAAACATTCTATTAAGTGAAGTTGAAGAACGTTTCCATTATTGAAGAAAGTTCTGTTGAAGAGTGTCATTGTAGATTTAATCATCAAGCTAGGTAATATATTGATTGCCAATCCTGGATGACATACCTTAGAACTAACTTATTACTCAATCAGTTTTCCTTTGTATGTTTAAGAAACTTTCATTTAATGTTCAGTACTTAAATGATAGGGATTAGAAGTGGGAGTATAATCTACCTTCTGGGACTTCAGCATCTGATGTGATAGTTAAATGATTATGAGGCAGCACCAGGAGTACTGTGGTCAGGCCATGAATAAGAAGTTGTATTGAAAGCACAGAGAAAAAAATCTACTCCAACTTACAGGGATGATGGAAGCCTTTCCATAAGGGGAGATGATCAAATTGAAGGATAAGTAAAAGTAATTCATGTGGAAAAGAAGAGAAAGTATGCTCCAGGCAGAAGAATCCAAAGTATTATGGTACCAAAATGTGGTCTCTGCAAGGGAGTACAGTAGTTTGGTATGCTCTGAGTTTAAGGCACCGCTGAGAAACTAATAAGAAAGATATATCTATATGTAAAACAGATCTAGAGGGATAGACAGAAGCCAGACTGTAAAAGATCTTATTCTTGAGAAAATAATGGTAAACCATGAAAAGATGTTAAAATTTGAAGTGCCTGAGTCACGTTTGTATCTTAAATCCATCACATAGGAAGAAATGGATGGACTTTGCAAACAAAATTCCCAATCTGTAATATATCTTTATGTACAGGATATTGCAATAAAAATTTCTAACTTTTTTTTAAAAAATGGAGAGGTGGCATACAAGAATCAAGGAGAAAGGTGGCAGTATATTTTAGTTATTTAAGCAAAAAATGATAATAAGCTTCAACTGAAGTAGAGACAGATTAGGTTCAAGAGAAAGGATTTGGAGTCACGCATGGTGCTATATGCCTGTAATCCCAGCATTCAGGAAGTTGAGGTGGGAGGATTGCTGTGAATTCAAGACCAGCAAGAGCTATTTAAAGGGTTCAAGACCAGCCTGAATGTAGCAAGATTCTGTCTCAAAAGGGGAGGGGGCTGGCGAAGTAGTTCAGTGTCATTGCACCTGCCTGGCAAGTGCAAGGTATTGAGTTTGATCCCTTGTATCACAGAAAAAATTTTTTTCGGGCCAGAGAGTTAGCTCAGTGGTTCTGGCGCCTGTCTTGCAAGCGCAAGGACCAGAGTTCGATCCCCGGTAACCACATACCATACTAGGCGTGGAGACTCACGCCTAGCAGCAACCAGTACCACATACCACAGTGCCGGGCGTAGTGGCTCACGCCTGTAATCCCAGCACTCGGGAGGCAGAGGCAGGAGGATTGCTGGGATGTGAGTTGGAGGCTGAGCTCAAGGCCAGCCTGAACCACAAAGTGAGACCCTGTCTCAAAACAACCTTAAAAAAAATTTTTTTTTTCAAAGGTGTAAACAATAGGATTGACTGCTGCACACACACTTCCTTTTTGTATTCCTCCTATTTTTCTGTTTTGAGACATGGTCTTCCTTTGCAGCTCGTGCTAGTCTTGACTTGTAATTACCCTTCTGGTTGCTATTATTGTAGATGTGAACCTCCGCACCCAGCAAAAGATTGACTGCATTTGGGTTTTAAAGAAGCAAAGAAAAAAAAATGAAGCCATAGATCAAATTAAACAGCATATTATTACAATGTTTTATTTGCTGGGTGACTATTAAGTTGCTAACCTGCCCTGTATCTCTAAAAATTATTTGAGAGAAAGCTCTTGAGAGTTATAAACTAATGAATCTATTTTGCACAGTGTTGGTTAAGTTCTTATGAGAAATAAGATAGCAATGAGAAGCTGACAGATTTGGGGTCGTGATTGAATGCTAGGAGATCTGAATTAGCTATGATCTTGGGAAAATCATTTCATTTTTAATTTTCTTACCTTAGAGAATGAAGGACTAGATGACTTCTAAACTGAGTCCTCAGGGTACTGTTGGAGATATTTCAAGGGGCTGTCTCTTTTAGTTGGAAGATTTTATGATCCTTGATCTGTATGCCTGTTTACTAAAGTAAGTCATTGTAATGATCAAAGCAGATAGTATATGGAGTGTATTTTATAAACCATAAAATGCTATATAAATTTCTGTCTCATAATTTTGACCCTGAACTCTTGGGTTTAATGTCATGCTAGTGAAATTTAAACTGTAATACCTTAAACAGAGATTGAGGAAGAAGGAAAAAAAACATGACATTGTTGTCCTGCCTGGCTCTTGCTCTCTCTGTCTCTCTCTGCAGAACACTAGTATGGTCTGTCTGTCATGCAGGAAATTCAGCATTCAATCTCTACCATGTGCACATACACACATACACACACAAGTATCTTTAATGGTGATCTACAAAATTTTGAAAATTAGGGTATTAATTGAAGAGAGAATGTATACATTGAAGAGAAGCTTACATGTAAAAATAATGTGGTCTTTTTTATAAACCAAAAACTTTGTCTTCAAAATAGCCAATACTGTTGGAATTGTCTTCAGAAATTTATCTAAACAAGCTATGTATTATGATCAGAATATATAATAAATGTTTACATTTTTTAAAATTTACTATTTTTTCATGAGAATATCCTTACGTGGTGTGATTAAGAATATGATGAATATTGCAGCCAAGGCCACGTAACAGAAAGATAGTCATAAAAACATTATGGGGCCAGCAATTTAGCTTTGGGGTTCTGGCATCTGCCAGTAAGCACAAGGTCCCAAGTTCGATCCCTGGTACCACATACCACAATGCCAGGTGTGGTGGTTCACGCTTGTAATCCTAGCCCTTGGGATGCAGAGACAGGAGGATTGCTATGAGTTTGGGGTTAGCTTGAGCTACTAATGAGTTCAGAATCAGCCTGTATTATAAAGTAAGACCTTGTCTCAAAATAACTAAAACAACAACAACAAAAATTTATGTCGTCATCTACTCTCTTCACTATATTTTGTACTGTACAACTTCTAGCTCTTCCTTAGAGTCAGAATGACCTTGAAAGGCCATTAGGGCACAAAAACATGAAAGAGAATTTGCAGAAATGCTTCAGAAAGTGACAAGAATCATGGGATAAGTGTGTTCAAAGTAAGGGGAAGAATTTTGAAGGGTATTAATGACAGTGTATCTTTCACATTTTTTAAAATTTTAGCGTTCACTCTGTTTTCCAATTATACTTTATATTAGTAATAGTACAGTTCTTAAAATACAAAAAATTATTTAAAAATCTTTTGAATCTTTAAAATCTTGTTTTAAGATCATCTTGTAGTTCTAAAGCAGCAGAATTCCTTTACAAAAATATATATATATTAAAAGACATGAACATTCTGGTTTTGCTACTTAGAACATTTTATTGTGAATCCTTGACTTATGGCCGGCTGGATGAAGAACTTGTGTGAGATCTATAATTTTAGTCTTAACTTACAAAGTATTGAGTTACATCCCAAATGCTGGCTGGCTACTTGTGCTTCCAGATCATCTCAGATACAGATTGAACCCTTAAAAAGTTCTGGAGGTGGGCCGGAGAGTTAGCTCAGTGGTTCCGGCGCCTGTCTTGCAAGCGCAAGGGCCCAGGTTCGATTCCCCGGTAACCACATACCATACTGGGCATGGAGACTCACGCCCAGCAGCAACCAGTACCACATACCACAGTGCCGGGCATGGTGGCTCACGCCTGTAATCCCAGCACTCGGGAGGCAGAGGCAGGAGGATTGCTGTGATGTTAGTTGGAGGCTGAGCTCAGGGCCAGCCTGAACCACAAAGCGAAACTCTGTCTCAAAAAACCTAAAAAAAAAAAAAAAAAAAAAAAGTTCTGGAAGGAACAAAGTAACATCCTTTCCTGTGTGAGGTTGAGAAGTCCTGGCCAATGTCTTTCTAAGCACACTGAGATCTACCTGCATACAGGAGAAAGACTTTGAGGGTTGTGGAGGAGCTTGAGTCTACAGTTGACCAGCTTGAGTTAAGACCATCCCTTGTGAATGAATTTAGTTCGTAAGTCTAGGATTCACTATTGGCTTCCTAAATATAAACTTCTGCCTTCTTACCTTGGTTTCTGCCTTTTATTTCCACTAGGTAGTAGTGAGATTTTTATAGGACATATTGTGTAACAAAGCAGATGTTTTGAAATATGTTGACAGCCATGGAATTAGTATACTTTCAAAATGTTTCTTTAATCATTCACCTAAGGCTAAAAAGAGTCAGAACACTTTGCTTTGATTGAAGTATATTACTACTCTTGAACTTTATTTAGGATAACCCTTCTAAATTTATTGTGATTAAGGATTACAGGAATTAAATTACAGATTAGAAGTTTAAAATTATTAAAATTTTTGTGGCAATGGGTGTGGGAAACATTCTTTATGTTTATAAATAGCCGTCATTTGAAATGGTTATGTAGTACATCTGTAGTGAGTAGAAATTTAACAGTTAAACTCATATATTTTATGATCTTGTTTTAATTCTCAATTCATTTTAATTCATTTTTTGTTTTTAAAACAGTGTTTGCCAGCTCTGAGCCTGTGCCAGGATTCCAAGGGGATACTCTACAGCTAGCATTCATTGACCTCAGACAAGTAAGACGTAATAATGTACCTTTCATTTACTGTTTCTCTTACCTTTTACTTTTTTTTTCCTTTGGTGGAACCAGGAATCGAACTGAGGACCTTGCACTTGTCAGACAGGTAGTGGCACCACTGAGCTACATCCTCAGCCCTTTTATTTTTAGTTTTCATGCTACAAGAACTTTATTTGCCTTGAAATAAACTTCTGTTTCGAAAAATGCTTTTTCTGATGACTATATGTTTGGTATTTCTCTCTAATATTCATTCAAATATCTCAATTTTATGGAGCATTCTTACCATGAATTTTTAATATACTCATTCCTTGCAGAGCATGTGACTAATTAATTCTTATTTAGGTTTAATGATATTTGTAGTTTATTATTTATAAGTAAATTCAAGGTGATTTGAAAACTAATGATAATGACATTGGTGTCAGAAACCAAGCTAAATGTAAATTTTTGTATCCTAGAAAGTAACCTTTTGCTTAAAATTTTATCAATGATAAGAAATGTTTCTTTTAAAAAAATTTATATGTGCCTCCAGGATGAAGGATAGGACTAGTTTTAAAAACTAATTCAATACTTAACTAATTTTTATCATAATCTTCTAAGTCAAGTGACATGTGAAAAATTTTCTTCCTATTCATTTTAAACTCTTTTGAAATTTGTATTTTGTTTTCCTTTATTTTATTCCAGTTTCCTGTCTCCCCATAATTTTTCTTTTTCCAACTTCCTTTTTCCTTGGTTTTTCTCCTTTATCTTCCTTAATTCTAAGATTAAGGAGCTTGATAAGGCTGGGAAGTCACAAATGTGTAGAGTTGGGAATGATCCGAATTGGAGGATGCAAGAATTTAGAGTGGCTGCTGTCCTTGGCACGATAGCTGTGTAAAGACTGAACTAAAATAAAGCTGCTGTGCTGTCAGTCTGCTAACGTACCTATTCTCTTTGGGAGATGGAGCTGACTGGAAGTCAGTTGCCCCACAGCTGGTGTGAGCAGCCTCTGCACAATACCACTGGACCAGTTTGAGTAGTTAAGAGACACTGATTTTGAGAACAAGCTAGTTTTGCTGTCATTTTTAACTAGTGTTTAATAAATACTAATAGGCTACTAAATATTCATTTTTAATGTATTCATTACTTCGAAAGGAGAAATGTGGAAATAGATACAAAAGTAATAATAGAAGAATTTTCATCCTTATGGAGCATAAATTGCATGTATTAAAGCAAAATCCTCAAGAACTGCCTAGGAATTCCTCTATGGCAATAAATTATGTGTAATTAACTATCCTATCTTCAAGTCAGGTTTAAAAGGAAATTAAAGAACTGGCTTCTGTCACCAAATTATGTATGTAAAGCACTGCACACACTTACTTTTGTTTATAATCAGTAGTACTCAGATATTTTACCAATCAAGGAAGGATTTAGATCTCTGGATTAGTTTTACAAAGTTGAGGAAGTTAGTAGAAATGGAAGAAAATGGACTCTCAAACTTCATTCCAGTTTCTCAGAAGAAATTACTTCTACTGGCAGTAAGTCGATTTCCTTTAGAAGGACTTCTGTTTGTTGCAGCCCTGTTTGCTTGACCAAGGTGATTTAATATAGGAAACTGAATCCTTGAGACTTAAAAAGAGATTTCATTGTATATTAATTTTCCAAATAAATTATAGCCACTTACTGGGGGAAGTTTTGCTGATGCAAAGACATACATGCATTCTCTAGTCTAAAGGACAACTTTTAAGAGAGAATTTGAGAATAACTACCATTATGTACAAATAATCTGTTTAGAGAAAGGTTGAAAATATGATATTTTCTGTTTTGTATGAATTCAGGTGGCATAGCTAGTTTTTATGTTAACTGTTTTGAGAGCTAGGGTATAGATAGTTCAGTGTTATTGCCTGGTACGCTTAAAGCCCTGGCTCCTGTTCGAAGCCCTGTGAAGGAAAAAGGAATTCACTAGTTTGTAATCTCATTACAGGATTGTGACTAGGACGACATAAATGAGAAAACTGTAGGGCTGGGGATTTAGCTCAGTGGTTCTGGAGCCTGTCTTGCAAGCACAAGGGCCCAGGTTAGATCCCTGGTAACCACATACAATACTGAGTGTGGAGACTCACACCCAGCAACAATCAGTACCACATACCACAGTGCAGGGCGTGGTGGGTCACATCTGTAATCCTAGCACTCGGGAGGCACAGGCAGGAGGATTGCTGTGATGTGAGTTCGAGGCTGAGCTCAGGGCCAGCCTGAACTACAAAGTGAGACCCTGTCTTAAAACAAAACAAACAAAACAACAACAACAAAAAAAAGCAAACTGTAAATATTCTGTTTCAAAGAGGTCAGAGATGTAAGTTAGTGGTAGGGCTTGGGCCTTATATGCATGAGGCCCTAGGTCAGTGAAGGTGAACCTTTTAGGGCTTTAATTTTACAAACAGCTCGCTGTGGCATGTGTGCTATAGGTTCACCACACTTCCCGAGGTTCAGTCCCCCTCAATGCAGATTAAACCTCTGGTGCCAGTTACTTTCTTCTTCAGACAGTCATCATTTCATAGGAGAGAAGACTTGTTTACAACATATAACTCCATAGGGAATAGAGATATAGCTATAATACTAGCAACCTCAATTCCATTGATGAATTTACTTTTCAAATATATATGGTTAGGAGACACTAGTCTGGGTTGAGTTTTCTTTGTAATATAATTTGAGACTCTTAAGTAAATTTTTAAAAATGTTTGTGAAAATGTGAATAATAATGTGAATAATGAAAAACATGAATAATAATCCATTTTGATATTACAGAATTATAATGAATTATATAATAGCTATGTAAATATTAAACACAACTATGTAATATGGTAGCACATATGCAGGAAATGGATAGAAAACTGGATAGGAAACTGGATAGAAAATTTTGATGAGCTAACTTATGTGCTAATTAAATTTTAAAAGAGGCTTAATATTCCGTGTTTATTAATGTAAAAATTTAATCATACTCTATTCTTATCCTTTTGTATTTCAAAATGAGAAGATATAACTAATTCTTATTTATCTGTGCTAGATTACTATGGCATTGACTTAAATTTTCTAATTTCAGTAACCTAGAAAATAAGTTTAAAATTACATTTGTTTTTAAATTTATAAACATTTAAATGATGAAATGATAAGTATGAGAATTAGCCAAAAAAAATCTTGAAAACAAAAACCTTATAGATGATGCAAATTTTTGTTCTGTTTAGATGTGATTGTTTAAATGCAAATGTCTTAAAGTTTTGCTAGTGCTATTATGTGTCTGCTTCATAAAGATATACTTATGCCATACTATTTTAACACTTATATGAAGTAATGTATCACCAGACATAAAGGGGGTGCTAACGCCTTTCTGCACTTTACTTTTTTTTCTAGTCTGTGATCCATTTCTGTCTTAATAGGGCAGTTGACAGTTCTTTTCAAGTATACTTAGAAAGGCAAAAGAGCCCTTTTCATAGTACTTATAAGAGGTCATGCTTCTGTTTTTTAGTTTGAATTTGATACTGCTTCATGAATTGCTGGCTATGAAAGATTAGGAAGTAAGTCCAGTGGTCAAATTTTACCTGCCCACCCGGACTTTGCCCTGAGGTCAAACTCCTGATATTTGCTGTACTGAGTAGAGGAGTTGATGACAAGTATGAGCTGATACAAGAGGAAAGTTAGAACCGTATCAAAGCTCAAGGCAAAAGAATTGGGACTCAGTGAGAGACTGTAGTTAAAAGATGGATCATCAGGATTGCCCTCTTCTAAAGGAGAGGAAAATAGTGGACATGGGAGTGAAAAGACTTTATCATCCTGCCAATCACATACTTGCTAATGGAAGCCAGTTATCTCAACAACCTCTTAAGGCCTCCTGCCCTGGTAGACAGTGTTAGAGGATCAGAGGTACTGGTACTGCACTATGTGAATATGCTGTCTCAGTCAACTTAAATGTGCTTTTTGAACATTATTTTTATATGTAAAAATACTTTTTTTTAAAACAAAGCCTTATCTTCTTGCTCATAGTTCTGAAAATAAGCCACTAAATGATGGAAGTTATACTGACCATATATCTTTTTGTATACACAGTATCTATTTTTAAAAATAAGTTTAAAATAGATGTTAAGTGAAATTCTTTTAACAATACATGAAAACTTGAAAGCTTTCAAAATTAAGTATCCGATATGCAGAATTTTTCAGGTAATTGAAGATTTTTGAGTCATCAAAATTTTTTTTCTTTTTTTTTTTTTTTTTTGAGAGAGGGTCTCACTTTGTAGTTCAGGCTGGCCCTGAGCTCAGCCTCGAACTCACATCACAGCAATCCTCCTGCCTGTGCCTCCTGAGTGCTGGGATTACAGGCGTGAGCCACCACGCCTGGCACTGTGGTATGTGGTACTGGTTGCTGCTGAGTGTGAGTCTCCATACCCAGTATTGTATGTGGTTACCGGGGATCGAACCCAGGCCCTTGTGCTTGCAAGACAGGCGCTGGAATCACTGAGCTAAATCCCCGGCCCCCATCAAAAATTTTTAAAATGTAGGTATTTTGATGGGAAACTTTAAAAATTACTCACCCTCATCACTTCTTAGTAGCATAATTCTCATAGTTGCTGACCATCCTTGGCTTCACTAATATTGGTATTAACCCTATTTAACTTAACCTACTTCAGTTTGTGTTGTTACTTAACTGATGAACTATCGCTTCATTTCACAGTATCTCCATCATCTTTTGGCTAATATGAACAAGTTTAGGGAGGGAAGATAAAGCAGAAGGATAGGTTTGTAGCTAATAAAACAGTTTCTTACCCCAAAGAATGTTGGCTAATGTGTTGTTGTGGTAGAGCAGTGTTTCCCAAAGTGTCTTTCTAGGAACAGTGATTTCTCAAGATAAGAATATTTTGTCAAAGTAAGATTTCTAAGCTGAGAGCATAGCTCAGTAGTACAGCACTTGCCTGCCATTCACAAAGCCCCTCCATTTCTGTCCTGACGCCACACACACACACACACACACACACACACATAACACACACACACACACACACACACACACACACACACACACACACACACACACACACTAAAATGGTCCTAACTGAATTGTGGAAGCATGGAAAAGAGTTTATTTTGTAGTTCCTATTAGAGACTAAGTACATTAGAATTTTATGTATTTGTTTGATTTATTTATAATTAGTTTTATTGGTACATTTTAGATATATGTAATGATCATAAAGAATTTGTACCTGTATAAAATACTTCTTGATTCTTTTTTTCCATGGTCCACTTCCTTCTTTTTAACCCTTCTTCTGCTCCTTATTTACAAAAGTTTTGATTTTTTTCCTTCTATTTTTTCTTCTTTCTTCCTTTCTCCTACCTTCCTCCTTATTCCCCTTCCCATTTGAACATTTTCTTCTCATTTTCCAATATCTGTTATGTACCTTGGTCCTTATTTACTTTTTGGTTTCTCACACCAGAGAAAAAATATGATATTTAAGCAGGTGTCTGATTTATTTTACTTAAGAATATGATTTGAAGGTGCATCTATTTACGTAGAAATGTCTCAAATCTGTTCTTTATGGTAGAGTAGTAGTCCACTGTGTAATAAAATCTACATCATCTTTTTCTATTCATCAATTAATGAGCATTTGGGCTGTTTCCAAGATTTACTTATTACAAACTGTGCTACTATAAACAAGGTTGTGTATAGATCACTGTGATAGGATGCTTTTAATTCTTTGGGGGAAATATCAAGAAGAGGAAAAGCTGAGTCAAATGGAACCTCTAGTTTTAGTTTTTTGAGGAATCTTCATACTGTTTCCACAGTAGGTACAATAGTCTACATTCCCACCAACAGTAGCAAAAGGTTCCTTTCTTCCACAGCCCCACCAGCATTTGTTATTGGTTGATTTCTTGATAAAAGCTGTTCTTTCTGGAGTAAGACAGAATCTCAGCTTTGTTTTAATTTGCATCTAGTGATGTCAAACATTTTTTCATATATTTATCCGTTTCCTTCTTCATCTGAGAAGTTTTTTTTCTTTTTTAGGTTTTTTTTTGAGACAGGGTCTCACTTTGTAGTTCAGGCTGGCCCTGAGCTCAGCCTCCAGCTCACATCACAGCAATCCTCCTGCCTCTGCCTCTCGAGTGCTGGGATTACACGCGTGAGCCACCACGCCCAGCACTGTGGTATGTGGTACTGGTTGTTGCTGGGGTGAGTCTCCAGGCCCAGTATTGTATGTAGTTACCAGGGATTGAACCCGCGCTTGCAAGACAGAGGCCAGAACCACTGAGCTAAATCCCCGGCCCCATCTGAGAAGTTTTTATTCATTTCAGGAACCCATTTTTTGATTAAATCTTTAAGTTTGGGCTGGTCTGATTTTTTTTTTTTTTTTTTTGAGTTCCTTATGTATTCTGGATATTAGTCCTTTGTCTGAGGAATAGCTGGAAAATATTTTTTTTACAACTCTGTGGGTCGTCTCTTCGTTTCTTTGTTGTTCATTTCTTTTTCTGTGAAAAAGCTTTTTAATAAGATGATATCCATTTGTTGATTCTTTGTGATATTTCCTGTTTGATCAGAGTTTGGTTCATAAAGTCTTTGTCTACACCAGTGTCTACCTCTTCTATCTTCCAGAAGATTTAGTGTTTCTGCTTTAATATTTTTGAACTTTGATCCATTTTGATTTTAGTTTAGTACATGGTGAGAGATATGGATCTAGTTTTAATCTTCAGCATATGGAAAGCCCATTTTTCCAGCACCATTTATGAAAGAGGCTATCTTTCTTCTAGTGAAGATCTTTGGTTCCTTTGTCAAAGATAAGGTGTCTAAGTTTGTTTGGAATTGTTTTTTCATCTTCAATCCATCCCACTGATTCTCAGGTCTGGTGTTTGGCTGTTTCATTTTTGGTTTTAAGGGGATTTTTTTATTGTTAGTATCATGCTGTTTTTATCATGGGAATTTTGCTGTGTATTTTCCAGTCAGGGATTGTGATGTCTCCTGCCTTGTTTTTGTCACCCTGAACTGCTTTTGCTATTGTAGGTCTCTTCTGGTTCTATATGAATTGTAGGATTGTTTTATCTAGTAATATGAAGTGTGCTTTTAGTATTTTGATTGGCATTGCATTAAATCTGAATAACAATTTTGGAAATATGGCCATTTTCACTATATTGGTTATTCCTCCTCAAAAAAAGGAATATCTTTCCACTTTCTGATATCCTCTTTCAGTACTGTAGTTTTCAATGTAAATGTCCTTTACCTTCTCCATTAGATTGATTCTTTTTTTTTTTTTTGGCCATACCAGGGGTCAAACTCAGGCCCTTATGCTTGTGTGGTACAAGTTGAGCTAAATCCCCGGCCCTAGGTTCATTCCTAATAAAAGTGTCTTTTCTCTCCTTGGGAGAATCTATAGAACCTCCTCCTGGCTCACTAGGTCTCAAACTTTTCAAAACTAAAAACTAGTCTAAGGTTGTCTGTTCTGTTTTTCTTTAACACTGCTCTGTAGTATGACATGACATTGTCATTAAGCAAGTGAATGCAACGATTGGCCTTTTCTCTGTCTGGGTGGGTCTTCTCTACAAATGTTTGTAGTACTCTCCATTTTTTTCAAGTTTTGCTTTATTTCAGAAGAAGACTGATTGTTGATGCTCCCCTCTTCTTCAGAAAGCTCCTCAGCTGCCATTCTCTGTTGCTCAGCCAGAAGATGTTGCAGTTCTTCTGTAGAAAGTTCTTCTGTGTGCTCCATCAGTTCCTCAACATCACCACTGTCTACCTGCAAGTGTGCAGCCTCTTTTATAGTGATAGTGTCATCAACCACAAGGTCAATTGAAAGCTCAGGCTTCTCTAAACAGACTCTAAAGTCTCTCTACAGTAGAATTTTAGGCCACAGCTTTTTCCAAGCAGATATTAGTATTCTTAGAAAGACATTTACCCACAATTTCACTACCTTACACAGGGAAGGATTTGAAATGTTCCTTCCAGAACTCTTTAAGGGTTAAATCTGTATCTAAGACCACCTGGAAACATTTCAAGAACAGTTCTTTGGTGTATACCTTCTTAAAGTTAGGTATGATCTGCTGTTCCGATATGCTGGAGTGGAGGATTTGTACTAGGTGGGAGAAACTCAACTAAGAGCCATGATAATTCTTTAAGCTGTTCTTTCAAATCCTATAAGTGAGCAGAAGCACTATCCATAATGAAAGCCTTGAGTGGTTAGCCTTTGTCCTCTAGATCTTTTGTTTGTTTGTTTGTTTGTTTTGGGTTTTTTTGAGATAGGGCCTCACTTTGCAATTCACATTGGCCCTGAGCTCATCCTTGAACTCACAGCAATCCTCTTTCCTCTGCCTCGGAAGTGCTGGGATTACATGCATGCGCCACCATGCCCAGCACTGTGGTATATCTAACTGATTGCTGGTAGGCGTGAGTCTCCACACCTAACACTGTGGTATGTGGTTACTAGGGATCGAACTTGGGCCCTTGTACTTGCAAGGCAGGTGCTGGAACCACCGAGCTAAATCCTCGGCCCCCTCTAGATAGTGTTTAACAGTGCGGCCGAAAGCTTTCCTGATCCACTCAAGAAAAGATATTTTTGTTACCAAGGTTTTTGCACTAGATCTCCACATGTCACCTCGCCTATTCTTCATGACTTCCTGTTTTCTGAACAGTCTAAGGGGGGGTCGCAGAGTGATAAATCAAAAGAGGCTTTATCTTGAGGTCACACTGGCACATAACAATAACGTTAGCCTATCCTTCATAGGCTCGTGACCTGGTATTTTCTTCCTTTTCTAGGTAATGTATGTTCTCCTGGGGATTTTCTTCCAGAAAAAGACCATAATGGAGTATTACTCAGCCATAAAGAATGGTAAATTAGACACATTCATACTTTAATGGATGCACCTTTAAGCCATACTTATAAGTGAAATAAATAGTACACAGATGTGTAACTATCGTATTATTTCTCTAGTGTGAGAAACTGAAAATGTAATTGAGGTCCAGAATGTATGATAGGTATTGTGAAATAGGGAGAAAATATTCAAAAGGTAAGGAGAAATGGGAGGATAGGGGAAAGCAAAGAAGAGAAAGGAAAACTTTAATTGTTAAAAAAAAATGGAAACAAAGCTTATGTATATAGGGGGTAGGGGTTGTAGGGAGGGCAGGGGAATGGGAAAAATGACAATGAAAGTACATCATGTACATGTACAAATTCTCAATGATGAATATGATCGTATTGTATGCCTTAATGTGCTAATAAACTCAATAAAGAGGCGGAGAGAAAACTTAAAAAGAGAAAAAGCCATTACTCTGTGTCATCTTTTTAAAGTGGTATATGTGATTTTCAGCAGCCTTTTATCAGCACTGCCTGCTTCACCATGCCTAGGCTACGAATCCCCGTTCTCACTTTAAAATTGTGAAACTATCTCTTACTGGAATAATTGTTGTTCCACCATTATCACTTATTGATGGATTATCATTTGTGAGATCTGCATTTGTAGCCCTATTTTTTTTTTCACAAATTAGACGTAGGCTATAACCTGCCATCTGCCTTTCATTTATCCACACTAATACACTAGTAGTCTTTCTACCTCATCTAACACTGTTGATCTTGACTTACTAATTTGAGTCACACCTTTAGCAACACTAGCTTCCTTTATACAGATCTTTTCTCTGCAAGATTGTTGAGTTGATAGGTTTTGACATATGTACATATTAGCAAGATTAATGAACACTGTTCATATTTCTGCACAATTTCCTTCTTTTTTTTTTTTTAATCGTGATTTTCTTTTAGAACTTTCTCTTCCTTGCTTAGCTTCTTGGGGCCATTTTGATAGCAATAATCATAGCGATTATATAAAGCAATGACCAAAAGCATGTCTACAAGCACCCATATCTGGGCCAATTGACCCTTATTTAAGCTTACATATGCTTTTCTAGCATCACAAGTCTTTGTTTACAGTCACACAAGTGGCTGGCATTAGGTTGTTACTCAAGACTTTGGTCATAAGTTAAAACAATTTCTGTTCAAACCCAAGTTGTTTGTATGTGGGGCTGGTTGTAAATCACGGGTCCTTTTTTGTTTGGTGCTATTTTAGAAGATGTAGTTTCTCTAATTTCTCTCGCAATGAATTTGTTATTTGTGCACAAGAATGTTATTTTTGAGAGTTGACTTTGTATTGAGCTACATATAGCATTTGGTTATTAAGTGTAGAAGTCTTTTGTAGAGATTTTGGGGTCTTCTATGTAAAATATAATGGCATCTACAAATAATGATAGTTTAACTTTTTCCTTTCTTTATTCCTTCCGTTTCACTCTCGTATCTAATTGCTCTGGGTAACTATATTGAATAGGAGTGGCAAAAATGACCACCTTTCTCTTGTTCTTGATTTTAGAATAAAAGCTTCTGATTTTGACCTTTTACTGTAATATTGGTTATTGGTTTATCATGGATGACTTTTATCCGCTTTAGATAAAGACCATCTAATTCAGTTTGCTGTAGATTTTTAAAATATTGAGTGGTTGGTGGACTACTCAAATGCTTTTTATGTATCTATTGAAATGTTGTCAGGCCGGGGATTTAGCTCAATGGTTCCAGTGCCTGTCTTGCAAGCACAAGGGCCCGGGTTCGATCCCTGATAACCACATACAATACTGGGCCTGGAGACTCACACCCAGCAGCAGTCAGTACCACATACCACAGTGCCGGGCATGGTGGCTCACGCCTGTAATCCCAGCACTCGGGAGGCAGAGGCAGGAGGATTGCTGTGATGTGAGTTTGAGGCTGAGCTCAGGGCCAGCCTGAACCACAAAACAAGACCCTGTCTCAAAAAAAAAAAAAGAAAGAAAGAAAGAAAGAAATGTTCATGTGGTTTTTGTCCTTGGTTCTGTTAATATGGTTTATTACATGTACTAATTTGCATATGTTAAAGTACCCTGGAATCCTTGGGGTAAATACTAGTTGGTTGTGGATATAACCTTGATGGTTTGCTGTATTTTGTCTGCCCTTATCTTACTGAGGATTTTTACATCTATGTTCATTGGGAAGATTGGCCTGTAGCTCTCTTTTTTGGTTGAATCCATTGCTGGTTTAAGTATCAGGGTAATGCTTACTTTTAGGAATGCATACAAGAAACACATTTAGCTCAAAAAGAGTTTGAAAGAATTGCTTCCCTTTCACATTCATTAAGATTTGAGAAGTAGCAGTATTAGATCTTCTCTAAATTTTTTTAGAATTTAGCAGTGAATCTGTTAAGACCTAGGCTTTTTCTTTTTTAATTTCATTTACTGATATTGATTATTTAGAATCTTTATATTTTCTTAATGAAGCTTTAAAAATATATATGTATCTAGCTAGGAATCTGTCTATTTCTTCTGTATTTTCCATTTTATTAGAATACTACTTGAAGTAGTAGAATACAGGATCTTCTGGATTTCTGTAGAATTCGTTGTTATTTCCCCCCTTTCATTCCTAATTGCATGAATTTGAAACTTTTCTTTGATTCTTTTGAGAAGGCTGGCTAAGGGGTTATCAATTTTATTTAATCTTTCAAAGAGCCAATTCTTTAATTCATGGGTTCGTAATGGGTATTAATTTGCCTACTCTCCATTACGTTAATTTCTGCTCTGATTTTTATATCCATCCTTCACTTTTTCCAAGTTCCTGTCACATGTAGTATTGTTTTCTGTTCTTTACTTTTAATTTATGGATTTCTTTTTGAGCTAAATGTGTTTCTTGTATGCAGCATATTAGTGGATCTTGTTTTTTGATCCATTCTACCAATCTGTTTCTTTTGATTGGTGAATTGAGACCATTTACATTGATGCATTTTTTTTTTTTTTTTTTTTTTTGAGACAGGGTCTTGCTTTCTAGTTCAGGCTGGCCCTGAGCTCAGCCTCCAACTCACAGCACAGCAGTCCTCCTGGCTCTGCCTCCCTAGTGCTGGGATTACAGGCGTGAGCCACCACGCCCGGCACTGTGGTATGTGGTACTGATTGCTGCTGGGTGTGAGTCTCCACACCCAGTATGGTATGTGATTAATTTGGGAATCAAACCCGACTCCTTGCACTTGCAAGACAGGCTCTGGAACCACTGAGCTAAATCCCCAGCCCTGGATATATTTGATATGTATTGATTTATTCTTGTCACATAATTTTCCTGAAATTTAAATATTAAAATGCAAATAATACAAAAACTATGAAAAATAATAGTAAGCTTTCAAAAAGTTTATTTAACTTCTTTTTCAAAGTATCAGATGACTTTATGAAGGATGATAATTACCAGTGGATTAATGCTGCTTAAATACAATGAACCAGTCAGTCAGTCATAAAGAATAACTTGTTTTTAAGAAGCATGAAGCAGTAATATAGGATTGCTTGTGAAGAATGAAAAGGTTTAAATGGGAAATTAAAATGCCATCTCATATACAGTGCAGATTCAAACAGTTGTCAGATTCCTTGTGAGTCATTGAGCTATTGTTATTGAACCACATTACGCTTACTTGGAGAGAAATAAAGAATAAGTTATTACTAAGGTTTTTTTTTTTAACTTATTATTTCATGTATCTTTAAATGAGACAGAAAATTTGAAGGATATATTTCTTCAAAGAATTTAAAAAAAAATTTTTAAATCTTTATTGGTACATTACATATACGCATCATGATTGCACTCCATAATGGGGATTTGTACCAGTATAAGACACAACTTAATTCTCGTTTTTTCCCATAGCCCTACCCACCCTACTGCCCCCCCCCCATATACATAAAATTTGCTTCCTTATTTTTTTGTTATAATCCCATTATTTTTCCTCCTTCACCCCATTTTACTTTGAACATTTTCTATTTCACAATATATAACATACAATTCTAGGACTCATTTACATCTTTATTTTCTCATACCAGAGAAAAGATGCAATCAATATGTACCTATCTGTGCCCTATTTATTTCACTTATGAGGATATCCTCAAGGTATGTTCATTTAAGTATAAATGATTCAAACTATCATTTTTTATGGCAGAGAAATACTCCATTCTGTAGAAGAACCACAGCTAGGATTTTAAAATTTTATTTGTATGTGTAGTTTAAAATCATCTTAGGGAATGGTTCCATGTATAGTATGTTATAGTACAGTATGTTTCTTTTCATTTTTTTAATCTCCTTTCTCTTCTCTCCACTCCTTCCTTCTCTAGTTCCCCTCTCCTATTTTTCATGCTTGTTGAAATTATTTGTTTTAACTCATATAGTGCCCTATAATGTTTACATTAATTGAGATTATTATGTTTCTATACCTGGCACATCTTAATTTTTCTTATTTTCCCTGTAACTCCTCCTCACCCAATGCCCTTGTTTCCTTGGATCACTTCTCTATTGCAAGAGATCCATCCTCTTGTACCTTTCTGTCCATCTTTTATAATTTTATTTGTTTATACTTTGCCTCACTCAAATGAAAGATAACATATGATATTCAAACTTGTGTGTCTGGTTTATTTCACTCAAGGTTATGTTTTTCAAGTATATCCATTTTTCAATAAATCTCTTGAATTTGTCATTTTTATAGCCCAGTAGTGTTCCATTATATACAGATATTATATTTTGTTTTTAAAATTGAGTTTATTGATACATTTTAAGTATACATTGTTTTTACATACATTGTTGAGAATTTGTACCTGTACATATCTTTTTTTTTAGACAGGGTCTCTCTTTGTAGTTCAGGCTGGCCCTGAATTCACTATGTAGCCCAGGCCAGCCTTGAACTCACAACAATCCTACCCCCTCTGCTTAGAAAGTGCTACGAATATAGGTGTGAGCCACCACGCCTGGCTGTCCGTGATATATCTTGGTTCTTATTTTTCCCATTCCCTTGCTCTCCCTCCAGTCTCTCTACTACTTATTGCACAAGCTTTGTTTCCATTTTTTCCCTTTTTCCTTTAAATTGTTTTTCCCCTCCTTTACTTTCCGCTGCTTTTCCTCTCTAGTTCCCCTTCCATTTTGAACATTTTCGTCCTATTTCACAATACCTATTATACATTTTGAATCTCATTTACACCTTCAATTTCTCATACTAAAGAAATGATATGGTATTTACATATTTGTATCACATTTTTTCACTTATAAGTGTGTCATCAGGGTATATCCATTTGAGTAAAAATGACTAATTTATCGTTGATTATGGCTAATACTCCATTTTATCGCATCTTCTTTATCCAGTCTCCTGTTGATGGGCATTTGGGGTGTTCCCAAGATTTATCTATTACAAACTAAGCTGCTATAAACATACATGTGCATGTGTCTCTGTGATATGATTCTTTTATTTCTTTCATGTATATACCTGGCAGGGAGATAACAGGGTCAAATGGAGCCTCTAATCCTAGTTTTTTGAGAATCTCCATACTGATTTCCACAGTGGCTGTACCAGTCTACATTCCCACCAACAGTGGAGAAGGGTTCCTTTCTCCCTGCTGCCCATGAACATTTGGTGTTGATTGATTTCTTGATAGCAACTATTCTTTGTGGAGTGAGATAAAATCTTAGTGTTGTTTTTATCTGTATCTCTCAAATGATCAGTGATGTTGAATATTTCTTTCTGTGTTTATTTGCTGCCGCTTTTACTTCTTTGTCTGAAAAATGGTCATTTCAGGTACTCGCTTTTGAATTGAGTCTTTAATTTGGAGGGTCTGGTTTAAGTTCTGGTTTTTTTTGTTTTTTTTTTTTTGAGACAGGGTCTCGCCTATAGTTCAGGCTGGCCCTGAGCTCAGCCTCCAACTCACATCACAATCCTCCTGCCTCTGCCTCCCGAGTGCTGGGATTACAGGCGTGAGCCACCACGCCCGGCACTGTGGTATGTGGTACTGGTTGCTGCTGGGTGTGGGTCTCCACACCCAGTATTGTTATGTGGTTACCGGGGAATCGAACCCTGGTCCTTGCGCTTGCG
>PVIR01000896.1:16220-87669 GCA_004026965.1 Petromus typicus | reverse complement strand
TTTTTTTTTTTTTTTTTGAGACAGGGTCTCGCCTATAGTTCAGGCTGGCCCTGAGCTCATTATGTGGCCCATGCGAGCTTCAAGCTCACAATAATCCTCCTGCTTCTGCCACCTGGGAGCAGGGATTACAGACATGAGCCACCACACCCAGCACTGTGGTATGTGGTACTGATTGCTGGTGGGCATGAGTGACTTACGCCCTGTATTGTTATATGTGGTTACCAGGGATCGAACTCAGGCCCTTGCACTTGCAAGACAGATGCCTGAACCACTGAGCTAAATCCCCACCCTGATTTAAGTTCTTTATATGTTCTGATAGTAGTCCTTTAAGGAACAACTAGTAAAAATTTCTTTCCAAGGTGTAGGTTGTCTTTTTGCTTTGTGGGTGGTTTCTCTTGCTGTGCAGAAGCTGTTTTTTTTTTTTTTTTTTAATTCAAATCTGTATTGGTACATTATGAATACATATTATCATCGAATTCAACATTGAGAGTTTGTACCAGAATATGACATGACTTGATTCTCATTTTTCCCCTTCCCTGACCCACCCTGCAACCCCCACCCCTATATACATGACCTTTGTTTTCTTTTTTTAAAATTACTATCACATTCTTTTTCTCTTTGTTATTTACCCCATACACTCTTTCCTTTCAAATATTTTAATAAGGTGAGATTGCAGTTGTTGATTCTTTCTCATGCTGCTGAGAGTTGCATAGTACATTTTCTGTATCCAGTCATCTGTTGATGGGTTATACAGGCTGTTTTCAGGATTTAGCTGTTGAGAATTGCTGCTGTATGCTGGGCGTGGTGGCTTATGCTTGTAATCCCAGCACTCAGGAGGCAGAGGCAGGAGGATTGCTGTGAGTTCCAGGCTTGCCTGGGTTACATAGTGAGCTCAGGGCCAGCCTGAACTACAAAGCAAGAGCCTGTCTCAAAAAAAAAAAAAAGAAAGAAATTTGCTGCTGTAAACATTGGTATGCACATATCACTGTAGTATGATAAAATTTAAGCTCTTTGGAAAGGATACCTAGAGGAGATGGATGGATCATCTGGAATTTCTAATTTAATTTCTTTTGAGAAATCTCCATAATTATTTCTATAATGGCTGCACTAATTGTATTCTCACCAGCAATGTAGAAGGGTTCCTTTTTCACCGCATCTACACCAGGATTTGTTACTGCTTGATTTCTTAATGATTGCCATTGCACGGATAGATGTTTTTATAAAATGATTAAGGTAAACACTGTAGTTTTCTGCTTGTTTAAAAAAAGTGTTATACTCACAAAAAGGAAATACAATTTGAAGGATCTTTTTTTCAGGATAATTGTACCTGTGTAAACTTGCAAATTAAGATCCTTAAATGCAGAACTTCCAAAAAGAAAATAATAAGCAGTACTGTTTTGTGGCACTAAAAATATAATGAAAAAAGTTTTGAATTCTTTAGAACTCTGCCCCTTGGCTTACTTTGTATGCTAACTTAGCTATCAACATCTACAGATGTAAAAAGAGAAAGTTGGAAGAACAAAAACAAAGAGTTTTATACTTAAATGTTATATTTCTTGTCATTACTTCTTTGATCTGACATAGTTTTTGAAGAATAATTTTTAAAAAGTCATTTTGTGATTTTCACATATATTTTTAAATGGAATTCAAGGAAGATTCTTTTGCTTTCAGGAGAGTTTATGTACTATTCTGAATGTGAAGCCAGCCCTTGTAGTTTTTTTTTTTTTTCAATTTTTGTGTTAGGAACTACACCTCTCCACTACTAAGCTATACCCTCATCTTCTCCCCCTCCCTTTTAAACTTTATCAGCTCCCACAACTTGACGTATTTTTATTCATGTCCTGTATGATCTGATTGTAAGAGGATAATATATCTTTTCTTATTTTTCAGTACTGGGGATTGAACTCAGGACTTTGCTCTTGCAATACAGGCAGGATGCCACTAAGCTAAATACCTGGCCAACTGTGTTATTTTTAAAAAGTCAAACTGTAAAATAACTACTTATGTTACAGATTTGTTTTATTACATGTACCATCAATATATGTGCCATTTCTTTCCTGATAAATTATAAAAATGGGCGTCTTAGGCCAGGGATTTAGCTCAGTGGTGACTCACACCCACCAGCAATCAGTACCACATACCACAGTGCCGGGTGTGGTGGTTCATGCCTGTAATCGTAGCACTTGGGAGGCAGAGGCAGGAAGATTGCTGTGAGTTCAAGGCTGGTCGGGGCTACATGGTGAGTTCAGGACCAGCTGAACTACAAAGCAAGACCCTGTCTCAAAAAAAAAAAAAAAATGAGCTTCTTAATGCTTTATGAAGACCAAACAACTGTTAGCATTATTCATTTGAGTACTCCTATATTCTACTACATTATAGAGAAATCTTGTAGGAATAATTTGCAGCTGTCATTGGCTTTTTTTTCCTTATTCTTCATCTCCATAGATAAGACTTGATTATAAAGATCACATTGCAAAAAAGGCCTACATCCTTTTAGACCATGGATTTTAACCTGGAAACCATGAGTTGATTTTAGGAGGTTCATGTGAAATTTGTGTATTTTTCTGAGAAGACCTAGTGTTTTCATCTCAAAAGTAGAAGTACAACCTCAAAAGTGCTAACTAACCACTGCTACTCTAGGGAAGTTGGAAGAGTATTCAGATGTAGCAAAATCACCAAGAGCTGCTCTATTTTCAAATGCTTTCTTCATGTACTTGATGAGTATTTGAGTACTTTTCTGGGCATTTTAAGTGCTGAGACTTCTGTGGTAAGATAAGATCCCTGGTCTCATAATCTTATTTTATTGAAAGAGATCTCCAGCAGACAGTGATAATTTCAAATAATTTTAGATGAAACCTTCAAATAGTTCTTAGATGATGTGAGAAAATAACACAGCTAATATGATAGTAACTGGAGATGAGGTGGACAGCTTCAGCCCAAGTGATCAAGAACACCTCTCTTTGGAGTCTGTGGAGATGACATTTAAGCAGATAGCTGAATGCAATTGGGAGATGGAGTAACGTTCTTGGCATAGGGAAGAGAAAGTACAAAGTGCTAAGTTTTGTCTGAGAGCAGAATGGCTGTAATATAGTAAAGTGTAGGGTAAGAATGGTGCATATGAAATGAAGAAAATTATCAGAGCCAAGTCATGGAGGACTTTGAGGATTTGGTACAGAAGTTTGGATGGTAGGTATGATAGGAAGTAATTCAGAATTTTGAAGCACTTATTAATGCTCATGAAAATCAGGTGATTTTTGTAAGTCTAGCCTACAAATGACTAAATATGATATTACCTAATTACTAACAATATGGTTCACTATTTCATAGTGATGTCGTCGTGTATCTGAAGATTTCTGTTACCAGTGTTACAGATAAATTTGTCCTGAGCATTTGGTTTGGAACAGTACAATATGTAAATAAACATTTGTTAGTGAAGTTCTAAAACTTTTTAGTAAAAAGCATTGAATGTGAATGGAGTTTCCTTTATTGTTCATTTACTAAACAGATGTTTATTTAGTGCCTCTCAGAGTCTAACACTGGGTAAATAAAGATGAGTAGTACACAGTAAGAGTCAGATGCATTCATTAACATCAGTGAAAATAAACTTCTCTTGACTGTTGGACAGAAACTAAGGTGTTTGAGGAAAAAGCCACTGAAATGTCTTGATGATTTATTAACACTGTTGAATAGGAAACTAGAGGCAGTATGGAATCTTGTTTCTCTTAATAACTACCATATGACCTTGAGAAACCGTTGTGAACTTTTTCACATTTGTATTTTAATGGTTAATGAAATGTGAGGGAAAATGTTGGAAGGATTACTTCTAGAAGAGAGCTTTCTACTGGCATGTTTATCTTCAGCACTAAAGTTAGTGAAATGTGTAGGACTTGCATTATAGAAACTGTCAGCTGATTGGGTCAGCAATTACCGTCTCTCTGAACTCACCATACTTCTTCAGGGCCCTTGCAAGGCTGGTGTGCCAGGTTTATCCCTGGTAAAGTATTAGCATTTCCTTCCAGCAACATTGCTTGAAACACAAAGTTTCTTGAGCACATACCTCCTTGTTCTCATCTCCCTCATCTGCTTTCCTCTACCTTTTCTACAAAATCTGATCATTCTTTTTTGCTATACCCTATCCCAAGTAAATATAAATTTTAGGGGAAAAGTTTTGTGTTCATAATAATGAAAAAGCAAGATGCAAGTTGTATTTGACTCAAAATGAACAACTGTAGATTTTACTTCTAGGGATAAGAACAAGCTTCACAACTTACAAAGGAATAGTTTGGCCAAAATTTTTGCCATGAAGACTGGGTGTCTGCCAAGGTGTTACTTTGAAATTTTTGTCTTCTGTTTCTAGTCTTAAGGCATCATAAAATACAATTCTTCTGCCACTAGGCTATTTATTCTTCTATGATAGAGAAAAGTCACTTTTAAATAACAATTATTTCCACTATAATTAAACAAATCTTCTTTTGTTTGCATTATATTGTTACCATATTGTATACACACCCTGCTTGCTTAAACCTGCCCATTTGACTGCTTCACAGGAACTTTCTTTAGAAGTTTTAAAGTCTTTGACTTCTCAAAGTATTAATGGGATTTGCCAAAGGTGTACTATCTGAATGCTTGACTAGATATAGTAGCAGGACAACAGCTTGTTCACACAGCTCCTCTAGCAAGCATTTTATCTTTAGATAATTCTAAATTCATTTAAAGTGCCAAAGAATTAAAGAATGGTATATTTAGGTTTAGTCTTGAATATAACAAGACCAGACATCTCAAAAAGTTTACCTTAAGGTCCGGATACTAGGAAAGTATGGTGCCCTTTGAAAAGATTAGGTTATAAAGGATTGCCCTCCACCAAAATGGCTTTTACTTTTTTTGTACTTTGTGCTCCATAGTCATAATTCTGGCAGTTTACAGTGTGTGCTTGTATATTCATGATTTGTGCTCATCTTCACTTACTAATAGAAAACTTGAGCTTAAGTTTTAAATATTATTTTAAGAAGGAAGTTATAACTTTTGAAGTTTGGGAAATTATCTTCTGAAATTATTTTTTGAAAAAAAAAAAAAAGCCTGGAAGTAAACACCTCAACTATAACTTTGCACAAGCTACTATGTACTCTATAACTGAGCCATATACCTAATTTCTCATTTTTAAGTAAGTAACACACAGGAGTTACAGAGTACATAGAGGTCCCATTATTATTTTATATCTCCCAAAGATAATATTCTACAGGTATCAAAACCAGGAAGTTGACATTACATGCTCACTGTTTAAAACAAATCACACATAGTTTTTTCTTATCTTCAATCTTTTGTAGTAATTGATGTGTTTGTTCTATCCCTTTAATTACTGTACATTCATACATATATATGCATACACTATGATCATACCTATAGTTATTTTGCAGGGAAGGAATGGGATCATTTATGCTTTGTATTTTTCATTAAAGTAGAATTGTTATACATACAAATAAAAGGAAAACTTGTATAAGGTAAGTGATTTCAGATTTTTTAAGCGTTTAGAGAAAATTAGATTCCAGTCTCTGAAACTAATTTTTTTCCTGTAAGGTACAGAAAAGCCCATACTCTGCTTGAATCAGAGGTTCAGGTGAAACTAATGGCCTAAAATGTAGATGAAGAAAATCTAACAGTAGGAGATGAAGTGAACTTCATATTATACAATCTTAATAGGGTACATCATAGGTGATCTACTCATATGTAAAAGGGACCCAGACTCGAACTATATACAAAGCTTCTTCAGTGGTCTAAATTATAAACTTTTTTGTATGCATTAATCTCTCTGATTTTATTTTGTGGCTGTGTCTCATTCCAGAAAGGCACAGTCCTTGATCTTTTGTTTCTCATATTGTTCTGTGGAGTATAGTTTAGTTTAGTTCAACAAGCTTGTATTGAGTACTCCAAAGGGAAATCTATTGCTTCTAGGCATATGTGCGTGCTGCAAACTTTAGGAAGTTATAGTAGCCCACAGAACCTCCCATCTTCAAATCTAAATGACTCAGAGAACCTGACATTGCTAACACTCAGCTAGCACTTTAAAGGAATGTATTTCTCCTCTGTATGTGTGTAAAAACAAATTATAAAAGAAACTAGCTATGTTTGTAGGTCAGTACAAAAGATCTATTAAGATCTGTTAAGAGCCAAGTGGATATAAGGATGATAAAAATTTTTACTCATGTAATACCAGAAGAGAAGTTGCTGAAGAAATTTTAAAATTTTAAAATCAATCAGTCATAGTGTTTTGCTTATAGTTTTTTTGGTATATACTTTAGTGCTTGGCACTAATGGTAAGTGACATTTTACTTGGCTAGAATGTTTCACAATTTATAATTCGCTCCTTTTCCTTGACATTTTTTGTTTTCTTAAGTATTAGAGCTTCTGCTCGTTACATTCAGTTTGTAAATTTGTGATTTTCATGATTGGGAAATCCTATGACTTGAGAATTGGAAGAGATTTTAGGAAATCTATTCATTTACTCATATTTCTCAACCTAGAAACTTCCCCTTTAAATAGGACACTCTCCACTGTTCAAAGTGTCCTTGGATACTGTACATTCAGATGGACACTTCTCTCCCTTCTAAATATCTCGTAGAGCCTTTACCATTTCTCCTTGAAGCCTAGTCAGACACAGACACTCCTGGTGGTCCTTAACTATGCATTACTCATTTTAGGAGATTATATATTTAATTACTCAGTAAAATTAAGTACTTTCTGTTTCTGCATTTGTCCTTTTTTCTGTTTAGTTCTCTCATCTTGTTACTCTGTATCTTTTTATTTCTTCAAGTAGCTCTCTCACACTGAAAACTGAAAACTCAGTCCACGGTAAATGGCCATATGGCTTCGGTTTGGTAGATGAGGGATGCGCTAACCCTGTAGCCCTTTTTGGTGGTAGTGCACATTCATTCTGTGGCTGTACAGTGGAAGGAATGGGGTTCTTTTCGTTCTGTATTTCTGTTCATAGTGTTCAACGTCTTCTTCCCCTGCTGCAGGAAATCAGTCTCTTGGAATCTTATCTCTGTTGCCATCATTCTCGGATTGTTGGTTTTGCAGTCAGTAGATTACCTACCATTCTCAGGTTGTGTATTTATTTATTTTTGAGACAAAGTCTCACTGTGTAGTTCAGCCTGGCCTTGAATTCACTATATAGCCCAGGCTGGTCTCAAACTCACAGGTATCCATGTGCCTCAGTCTCCCAAGTACTAGCATTATAAGCATAAACCTCCATACCTGACGGAGCCATTTTAGGGAGGCTATCTGCCTCCTCTGCCCTTGACTCCATCTTTTCTGTGAGACTTTATTTCCATATATTCATCAGCCTTTTCTCTGCCTCAGACTTCTATTAATATATATAGTCTTTAAAAAAATTATTGTCTCTCCTATCAAAAAGAAAGAAAATCTTTGTTCTAAACCCTCTTCTTTCCATTGAAATTCTTTAAGAAAGTTGTTTGAAAACTATTATCCTTGTTTCTTCATCTTTCGTTCATTCTTTTTATTCCACACTATTGACAATTTTGTTTTTCATTCATTCTTTAGTACATTATTTGCTTTACTACATTCTGTAACAGTGTTCATCAGATCACTAGAGAAAGCTAGTAAACATTTTTAGCCCTTATCTGAGTGGCTTCTTCTGCCACAGTAGGTATGTAGTACATATTCCTTTTTAAAACTTTCTTCTTAAAAACAATGTTCAAGGGCCAGGGATTTGGCTCAGTGGTTCTGGCGCCTGCGTTGAAAGCAGAAGGGCCCGGGTTTGATCCCCAGTAACTACATACAACAGTGCCAGATGTGGTGATTCACACCCACCAGCAGTCAGTACCACATATCACAGTGCTGGGCATGATGGCTCACTCCTGTGGTCCCAGCACTTGGAAGGCAGAGGCCAGAGAGGATTCCTATGAGTTTGAGGCTCGCCTGGGCTACATAGTGAGCTCGGGGGCATCCTGAACTACAACGTGAGACTCTGTCTCAAAAAAACCCAGATGTTCAGATGCTAGGGGAACTAGGGAATGGGAGGAGGAAAAGGAAGAAAGACAAATGAAAAGTAAACAGGAAAAATGGAAACAAAGCTATTGTAAATAAGGAGAGGAAGAGGAGTCAAAGGGAAGGATGGGCATGGAAAGAAAGACTCAAGATACATTGTGTACAGGTACAAATTCCCTATGATTAATGTAATTATTAAGTATATCTACAATGTTCCAATAAACTTAATTTAAAAATAAATAAAATTTTATTCTTCAATGACTGTACCTCTTAATGGACTCTGTCTCCTTTCTAGTCTTCTTTTCCTATTCCCTAAATGTTGGTGTTTCTGAGATTTCTGTCTGTGGAATCATATTGTCTACATTCTTTACGTAGGTGCTTGATCACTTTCATCACATCTCTGGTACAATCTGGTATATGCTTTAGATACATATCTAGTTCCTTAGT
Source organism: Petromus typicus (assembly GCA_004026965.1). NCBI lineage: Eukaryota > Metazoa > Chordata > Mammalia > Rodentia > Petromuridae > Petromus > Petromus typicus. Next base: position 79,218 of record PVIR01000896.1, on the reverse strand, counting down.
AGGTATTTCCATTCAGATGTGTCCCACATCCTGTATGGCCAAAGCTGTGAGTAAGTCATCTTCTCTCCTTGTCAGATCTGGTGTCCTTTCTGTGTTCTCAGTTTTGATCGGTGAAACCTCTCCTATGTCTGGCCACCATGAGAGATTTTTCCTTCCATTATTTCTCAAACTACCATGCCTCCCACCCTTCTTCATCTTCTTCTACCTCTTCTCTTACCACTACGTGCTTATCTGTCTCAGTGTATTATAAGGTTGTCACTCCTGTTTCCTAATTATTTTTTCTGTCTTTAAATATTTTTCCCCTCAAATCCTTTCTTTACAGATCTGCGGGAGAATCTGACCATGCCAGCCTCTTTGTTTAGAGCTTTTCAGGAGCTACCCAAGGTTCTTATATAAGGCATGTGTATCCTTTTGTGACACAGCTCCTGACTCTCCTATCTCCTGTCTTGAATTCTCTTACTCATATTTCAGTTTGGGAGCACTAACGTACATAACACTTCTCGTAAACATAATTCATTTTTTTCCTTTCCTCACGTTATTCCCTGCTTGAAATACCTATACCCATTCTTGATTAACTTCTTTATAAGATTTTACATTTGGGTATACTTAAGGTGGTTTCTTGGGTCCTTAGCACCTTCCAAACAATGTTATTGCACTGATAATAGTCATTTGTACATAGGTCTGTCTGTGTAATTAGCATGTTAGCTATAGTTATGTTTAAGTGAATATCTTTTCATTTGTATTTATGATTTCCTTAAATTTGGAGATTGGAAACTTCAGCAGGGTGTCACATATGCTTTTTGTCTAATTATAGTCCCTTTGTTTTACAGTAGAGATTGAGATCCAGATTATACCTATTAAATGATTCATTCTAAGTGAAAGCAGCTTGATTTCTTCAAAATTGGGTTAGAAAGGAATTTATTGATTCATAAGCATACATTATTGAGGTCTGGTGTGATGTGTCTCCAGATCTGTGAGAAATAAGTTTCTGTTGTTTATAAATTAATCTGTGAATTTTGCACTAAGACAATGTAGTAAGAGCTGGACTAAGAAAATGTAGTAAGAAATATTGGCCCTTATGTGTTTTCATATTCACATGGCATTTAGTCACATAAATAATATTCATAAAGTATTTGGTGAGACAATGAAGAACTTGATTTTCTCTAGACAAATGGAGAAAATTTCTAACATCCTGAATACCATAAACAAATATTAGATATTTTATAATTACTCACTTAAGAAATGCTAAATTGTATTAAGTTGTATTTATTATTTCTTTAGAGTTACATACTGCTGTCAATTCTCCATATTTTCACCAATATTAAGTTCTAGTTTTAATATTTTATGAATTTTTTAACCACACTGTAAATAGTTGAAGATAATTTCTAACTTTCCTACCTGTTCATCTCTTTCCTATTGTTTATTCTCCTAATTATCATCACTAAAACTCTACCTTTGTAACTGTGTTGAGAACAGTGGAGCAGGTGCTGTTTTTATGTTGTTACAAAGAAGAGACGCTATGGTTTGAGGATTTTCTGCTGGCCTAGTGCAAGATGTTTATGCAGAGTGTCAATGGAAACAATTAACAGGATGACACAGCCTATTTTGCTTAGAAATGTCCTGATTTCCAGTTTAGGTTATCCAAAGGTCAAGTAGGGATTTCTTTTTGTACTTCCATAGTGCAGATTCACATATAAGCATTGTAGGACTTAAAATCACAAGCCTTTTAATTCCAGTGGCTGCATTTAGCTTCCCAAGAGAGTAAGTCCTTCCCCTGCTATTTTTGTTCAGTTTCTCTTTTGTACTCTATTGCTCTAACCTGTATGAGCGGGCGATGCCAAAAGCTGTTGACCTATAGCTGCTTTTTAAATGAAGTGTTTCTTAAGTTTATGTGCTCATTATGAAGTTCATGTGGGTACCTGCATTAAACCAGAATTTTGCATTGTTACTGTTGCCTTGTCACAAAAATCTGTTACTGAGTAAGCATTCAGGCAAGCACCCAGGCCGCCAAGTAAGTTTTGCTTACGTGCTGTGAACTTCTACCTGAATGAATCAACTTCAGTGTAGTTTGCTAACTGCCTCCCATTTTTAATTATGCCTTCAGGTTGTGGAAAGACCACATTTATCTGTTGAAACAGATGAAGCAGCAAGTGTTCTGACATGTTTATAGAGCAAATTATTGTATCTGACAAAAGATAATTACATACACAATCAAGTCTGGAAGAAATGGATATTTAGGGGTTAATAAATAAGTGCCTTTTACGTTCAAGAAAAGTAAACTAAATGCATATTTTTAAGTTAAGATTGTGAAATTATTTTAAGATTTGAAAGAGAAAATAACTCAGTATGCAAACCCCTTTAATACATGCATTCACCAAAATACTATAATATTCTAACTCCTTCACAGAGACCATAAAGATTCTTATTTTCCTCCTCCTCACCAGGCTAGGTAATTGGTGAACTTTGCATTCCTTCTGAAGTCCATTGCAAATGTTAAGGATTTATATTTTAGGCCAGGTGTGGTGGCTCACCCATATAATTCTAGCAGTTAGGAGGCAGAGGCAGGAGGATTGCTATGAATTTGAGGCTTGTCTGGGCCATATAGTGAGCTCAGGGCCAGCCTGAACTACAAAGTGAGATCCTGTCTCAAAAAATGTTTTTTTTTAAATTTTATACCTGGAGGAACACAAGACTGGTATCTTCTCCTTCTAGAGCATACTAGATGAGATGCAGTTCTGAAGTACAGTTGAAAATTGAGATTTTACGTACATAAAATACAAGTGAGTTGTTAGTGTGAAGTTCAGTGCACTACTCTGCCAGAGGTTTTTTGCAGGGGTGAGAGCTAAAGTCCCTACTTTCCTCTCTGTGTGCAAAGCTATTGCTGTAGAAATTTACTGCCTTTTTTTTCTTGAAGCAGTTGTAATTTAGTAGTTTTGCTTAGTTTAATTTACCCTAAATGGCACAAGTTTCATTTTAAAAAAGGAAATGACAGGATGCCTCTGGTATCTGTGTTTAGTTTTTAGTTTACTTTTAAAAATTTTTTTCTTTAAAGGAAGAGCCAGCATTTATGACTAATGGCAAATTATAAATGTTATTTGACTTAAAAATTTTAAATTAAAACTTATGAACTAATTACATTAAAGATGAAATGAATCCATGTTTTAGATTCTCTGGATTGTAATTACTCTACTTTAAATCACAGTAATTTTCTTGGGTAGGGGTGGAGAACTGCCCCCTGCAACATCTGTACTATAAAAAACACAGAAAGAAACCCTAGCACCTCCAATAGTATAGACAATGTTGAAATACAATTATCATTAATGTACCAAGAATTGAACCAGGACTTTTGCACTAAGCCATGCCCCAGTTGTCTCAGTCTCCATCTCTTTCTTTCTGTCTCTTTCCATGTATATTGTATTTTTAAAATTTTGGAATAGCATCACTAAGTTGCCAAAGCTTGGCTTGAACTTGTACCTGAGGTTTCCAAAGTGCTGAGATTTCAGGTGCAAGCCACCACTCCTGGCTTGGGATTGTTTTTCACTGACTAACATATATTATCTTCCTGTGTTTCTTGAATTCTTCCAAAGTTTATTCTTACAAGCAGATCTTATTTCTTCATAGCTTCAGTGAAATAAAATGACTCATCAGAGGGAACTGAAAGTCTAGTAAAACACCTCTCACCACAAGTTTCAGGATTTGATTTCCTTAGTATTGGAAGTCTTTGAGCTTCATTGGTGAAGTCATTACATAACCAACTGTTATGTAAGTGTAGCAGATAATGTAATAAATCCGAACAGAGAGTTACATGTATAACAAGGGAAGGTTTATTTAATGTATTTGATGGCATTATCACTGGTTTACAAAAGGTAATCTGAAGAGCATTGCTTTGGTTGTGAAACATTTTAGTGCATTCTGTAGCACAAATAAAAACACTATTAGTCTAGCTTTCAGAGTAATACAAGATTACTAACAATTCAGAGATATTTTAATTGTTAATAATTTACATGTATAATACATGGTAATACATCCGTATTGTTTATATATGAAATGACTTCAGTGTAGACATAAAGTTGTGTTAAAAGGTAGTATATACAGTTTTTCTCAGAATTTACTATGTCCAGATACAGGACCAAATGTGAAGACATGGTCATTAAGCAAAAAAGACATCAGCTTTGAGGTACTTACAAGGTAAGAAAGAGGGGAGAAAATGGCTCCTCAACTTTTGGGATATTGAAAAAAGAACTGGAACTAGAATCACCAAAACTAGTAAAAGAAATTACAGATACTTGATTATTAACTATGATGGAAATATTAATTTGCAGTGCTGGGGATTGGACCCAGAGCCTTTGCACTGAGTTACGCCCTCAGCTCTTTTAAAACTATTTTTATTTTAGACAGGTTGTTACTAGCTTAGTGAATTTTTAGGGTATACATGAACTTCAGATCTTCCTGCCTCTGCTTCCCAGAAAAAGGAATTATTGTTGACTCTTTGATTGGGTGAGAAATTAGCCCATGAAATAGACTAATAGAATATACTGTGTAAAATACTGTGTTAAAGACATGTTGAAGTTACTCTGAGGACACACAGGAGGAACAGCTAACTCAGGTAGACCAGTCTTGGGAGGCGCCCTGAGAAGGAAGGAGTTCCTGGACTTTACGTTTTATGGAATGAGCAAGGGTCATCTGTTAAGGGAGGGGAAGGTAACTGTACCCAGAGGAGAGAGAAGAAAATGAGCTCTGCGCTAAGGCTAACATGGTTTGTATTAGAATTTAGAATAGTTCTTTCCTTAGAAGATGGAATTATAAGACAGGAAAAGCCCAAAGGTTGGCCTGGATAAGGTGCAAAATAGTTTTGCCCTTCATGTTAAGGAAATTGGACCTTATTTTGTAGGGATTGAGAAGCCGTCAAAGAGTTTATTATTTATCTCTTATTTGTTTTGTGGTTTGGGCATCAGCTATTAGTGACTTTAAGAAAGTGAGTAATGGGGCCGGGGATTTAGCTCAGTGGTTCCAGCGCCTGTCTTGCAAGCGCAAGGACCCGGGTTTGATCCCCGGTAACCACATACCATACAGGGCATGGAGACTCATGCCCAGCAGCAATCAGTACCACATACCACAGTGCCGGGCATGGTGGCTCATGCCTGTAATCCCAGCACTCGGGAGGCAGAGGCAGGAGGATTGCTGTGATGTTAGTTTGAGGCTGAGCTCAGGGCCAGCCTGAACTACAAAGCGAAACCCTGTCTCAAAAAACCTAAAAAAAGAAAGAAAGAAAGAAAGTGAGTAATGTATCAGATTTGTGCTTGGCTAGATGTCTGTGGCTCAGTGTGGAAGCTGATGAATCTTGGGGTATCTGAAAAAAGAGCAGAGGGAAGCAGCGAGACCAAAAACCCTAGAAGGATTATGATGTCTCAACCAATAGAAGGGATGTAAAGTAGGAAGAAACTGAATTCAATAATATTCATAAGGTTAAATTGGCACAGTTGGACATACATTCGATGTAGAAGCTGTGAGAGAGATGAATCAAAGATTGAATCTAGACTTTTGTTTTGAGTAAGTGCTACCTACTCATGTGAGACCTACCTTACAATATCAGGACGCTGACTAGGTATTCTGACTAAAGAAGAACAAGCTGTGTGTGTGTGTGTGTGTGTGTGTGTGTGTGTGTGTGTGTGTGCGCGTGTGCGCGTGTGCATATGAGAGGGAGACAGAGAAACTGATCACATTAAACTATTTGAAGTGAATCAACTTGAGGGAATTATACAAAAACTTTTTGTATTGGGTAATTAGAGCTATTTTTGTTTTTCAGAGAGAATTTTAAAAACCTGAGAATTTAACATTTTTATGTATTCATAAACAACTTTTTAGAAACCTTAGTCATATATCAAATGTTATTTAGGTTTAAATATGTAATATAAACATTTTAAACCTCAATTGCCAGAGCAGTTAAGGCTCAACAATGTATATAAGGTTCTAATATTCTTATATTACTAATGGAAATTTGGAAGATAAAAAATTATATGATAAGTCCTATCCCTACTCCAGAGAAATAAACACTTAAGTCCACAAAGAAACTTGTACATAAATTGTCATAGTGACCTGACTCATGGTTAGCCAAAAAGTGAAAACAAGGGAAAAAACCCAAATAAACAACATAAACCCACATATGTATCAACTTATGTTGGATAAACAGAATTTGGTATGTGGAAGATACTCAGCAATAAAAGAGGAACAAAGTACTAACATGCTGTGACATTGAAAACATGCTGAGTAAAACAGACCAGATTTTATGATTCACATTTGGGGAGTGACTGCTAGGGACTGCCATATTGGGGAGCTCTAAATTGATTCGTATGGTTGTAGAACTTGGGAATATCTGAAAACCATTGATTCGTATCCTTTAAGTGGGTGTGTTGTATGTGTATCTCAAAACTGCTTTTAAAAAACTTAAAAAATGATGTAACTTTAAATTTATGAGGAAAAAAAATTTTTTAGATAGCTATCAAAAATGAAATAAAAAGGGGCCGGGGAGTTAGCTCAGTGGTTCCGGTGCCTGTCTTGCAAGCGCAAGGACCCGGATTCGATTCCCGGTAACCACATACAGTACTGGGCGTGGAGACTCACCCCAGCAGCAACCAGTACCACATACCACAGTACCGGGTGTGGTGGCTCACACCTGTAATCCCAGCACTAGGGAGGCAGAGGCAGGAGGATTGCTGTGTTGTGAGTTTGAGGCGGAGCTCAGGGCCAGCCTGAACTACAAAGCGAGATCCTGTCTCAAAAAAATACAAAAAAAAAAAAAAAAAGATTTAAAATATAAAAGAATTATCACATAGCTTAGCATCAAAAATAATTTTAAAATATTTTATTTCTGCTACATGTATTTCATCTGAATGAAATGACTGGATGGCTCTAATGCCTTTCAAAGGCCTCTCTAACGAAAGGTGCTTAAGCCTCAGCCCTGATCTGCGCCAAGGGAGAGTGGCCGAGAGCAGACTTGGCAAATGGGACTTTGCAGAGGGCATCCTTGGTGGTGAAGGTGTATCAGAGAGCCAGAGGCAGCATGGGGCCAGTTAATAACTGAGGGCAAGATAGGGAGCTAGATGTGTGAAGGCACTGTGTTGGTCGTGTGCTTCTTTACAGTTTTTGATCAAGCTCCTCTGGCTTTTACTGAAAATTCTCTTTTATGCTGCATATAGAATGTGACATTTTCCTCTAGCAGGGAAGGAAGGAAAAGTTAAATGCTTTAAAATCATATGGAGCTCATCCTTTGATTTCACCATCTATTTAGAAAAAGGGCTCATGTTTTCTTCCAGTGTGACTAATTTAGTAAGACCCATTTTTTCTTGAATTCTCAGTGGCTAATTACTTGAAGGACACGTCTTTCTTCCCCAAAGCTTCCTTAAAATACTGGATTTAGGAGTTTGTTGTCTTAATCTCTGAAGCACTGTCCAAACCCTTACTTCAGCTTTGCTTTTTGGAGGTGAAGGAAAAATGATCTCCTGGTTTACTTTTGGAATCTGCAAAGCAGCCCTCATATCCCAGGTGGATTTAGTGTTTGGAAAAGGGAACTGGGGTGGGGGGGCGAAGGTTGACCCTGAGCCCCCAGGTCACTGTTCACGTTTACAAAAGCAGACCTGGTATCCCCAATTCCTTTTCTCTTGAGGTTGGCTTAACTTTATTTATCTTCCGTCTTGGGTCACTGCCTCTGAGGTGCTTCAAAAGCAAAATCCAAAAGACCCAAAACAATGAAAACTAAACCAGATTCAAGGAAAAAATGATTTGGCACTATGGGTTCATTTTTACAAAGGGAAAAAACCACTAGTAAAGTTCCATAGAATGGTTTTAAGTTTGCCTAGATTCATTGTGTCATTTTCACAAAGTGATCTCGACAGGTGTCAGTTGAGAGAGACCCTGAGTTTCTTGGTTGTAGACTGGGAGTGAGTCTGGAGGATGGTAAACTGTCAACAAGCTAAATGGGTTGATGCAAGTGAATTTCTCGGTGTTTTGAGCATATAAATGAGACTACCCATCCATCTATTTTTTTCCTTAAACTGATCTTTTCATTTGCTAGCCATTGGGAACACTGAGGAAGTGAACCCTATTACTCAGAAATATTGGCATAAATCCACTTTATTAGAAGTTGTGAAGGGTATGTTCGAATTTCTGGTGAAAAAGCTAGGATATTTATTTCAGATAATCTTACAAATGGTGATAAGATAGAATTGAAGCACATTATTTTGACACTCACTTTTATATGATCCATATTTTGATTACTTTCCAAAAGAATTTAAGATGGAATTGCTTTACTTGACTATTGCAGTGGACCCATTTATAGGATTTAATATCAACTTTCATTATCATGTGTGATTTTATCCTTTAGTAAATAATTGTGAGGTTGCTTTTGGATGATCTGAGACGTTTTCTATTCCATTCATGTTTGCTGTATATCTTTGGATTTTAGATTACATGTGTTAACTCAGGTTCACCTGCTGAAACAGTGTCTTGTCTACAGGACTGAAAGATTTGTGTGATTAGAAGCAAACATCTGAAGGAAGCAAAACTTGAGATAGAGAGGTGACGTTTTCTGTAGTAATTGAGGTTTTAATGTTAAATACACACCGCTTCTTCTGAAATCTGACCAGTTGTGAGAGACTGTCCCCATGGCAGTGATAGTGGTACAGCGTGAAGCAAAGCACTGGTGATTGTACCTATCAAACCCCAGTTTCCTCTTCCATTACCATCATACTTTTATGCTGGAGTCAGGTCCCTTTTAGGCTATCTCAATCAAAACCCAAGGATTTTTCTTCTTGGTCAGAGCAGGAGTATGTAGCAACCTGTGGTACTGGACTCAGTCCTTAAAAATCTAGCCTGGGGGCTGGGGACTTAGCTCAGTGGTTCCACATCTGCTTGGCAAGCACAAGGTCCTGAGTTCAATCCCAGTAACCACACACTACAGTGCCGGGCATGGTGGCTTACGCCTGTAATCCCAGCACTCAGGAGGCAGAGGCAGGAGGATTACTGTGAGTTCGAGGCTGAGCTACATAGTGACTTTAGGGCCAGCCTGCACTACAAAGCGAGACACTGTCTCAAAAAAAAAAAAAAAAAATCTAGCCTGGCATGGTGTCAGGTGGGACCAAGGAATGAAATCATGCGTCTTTGTTTTGGGTACAGGGGATTGAACCCAAGGCTATATACATTCTAGATAAGTGCTGTACCACTCAGCCACACCACAATTCCCCACTCTTCCCTTAAGTTTTATTTTTTAATTTTGAGAAAGGGTCATCCTAAATTGCCTAGCCTGGCCTTGAACACGTGATCCCCTTGCATCAAACTTGCAGGGAGCTGGGATTACAGCATGCTACCTGAAGTCCTGGTTCAGTGTTGCACAGTTAGTTCGTTTCAAATGTATTTTATAAGTGAAAAATAAAGATGTTAACAGTGTTATTGTTATGGATAAAGGGTATTGGTAAGTCATTTAACAATATTGGTAGTACTTCCTCTAGTGAGATCATTTAATTCAGTATTTAGACCAGATGGTTTAGAACTATCAGGAGAAACTCTACCCTGTTTATCTGCACCCAGGGAAAGCTTAAAAGACATGGAGGAAAGTTAGTAGACTTGCTAATCTGCCTGTTAGCCAACATTGGCTTTTTTCAGAGAGTGTATGCCTACAGTTGTCTCCAGTGTACACAGGTCTTATTCCCATTGCACTTGAAAAAGCTCCCCAGTGAATGTAGTGTGATCTGGCGTCATCAGTCAGGTACTTCTTGAATATCTACTAATTGGTTTTACTATGCTTAGCATTCTTTGAGGTTGTCTACAAGATTTGTAAAGTTATTATCCTGGGTTTTTTTTTCCTTTGAGACAGGGTGTCACTTTGTAGTTCAGGCTGGCCCTGAGCTCACTATGTAACCCAGACAAACCTCGAACACACAGCAATGCTCCTGCCTTTGCCTCCTGAGTGCTGGAATTACAGGTGCTGCTACCACACCCAGCATTGTGGTATGTGGTTATTGGAGATTGAACTCAGGACCTTGAGCTTTCAAGGCAGATGCCGGAATCACTGAGCTAAATCTCCGGCCTTGTTATTCTGTTTTCTGACTCCAGCAGTATTATACAGATGAGAACTCCATATACATATGGTAAAGAGAAATCAGAGTATGAAATCAGCATGATTGCTTAGTGTATCTTTCCTCTTGTCCACGTCCATGTGCCCTTAAGAACACAGACACAAAGGGCTGGGGATTTGGCTCAGTGTTTCCAGCGCCTGTCTTGCAAGCACAAGGACCCGGGTTTGATCCTCGGTAACCACATACCATACTGGGCGTGGAGACTCACACCCGGTACAACCAGTACTACATACCACAGTGTCGGGCGTGGTGGCTCACGCCTGTAATCCCAGCACTTGGGAAGCAGAGGCAGGAGGATTGCTGTGATTGCAGGGTAGAGTTTGAGTTTGAGGCTGAGTTCAGGGCCAGCCTGAACTACAAAGCGATACCCTGTCTCAAAACCTTAAAAAAAAAAAAAAAATAAAAGAACACAGACACAAAGATAAGGTTAATGCGTTTCAAAGGCCGAGAGTAACGAGCAAGAAGTCAGTGGTTTCTACCTTGCTCTATATTTAGCTGCTAGTGACTTCCTGTGTGTCACTGTAGTTTAAATTACTAATATTTTACATAAGTAGTGGTTTTCTTTTAAATACTTCATGTTAACATCAAACTTTTATTTCCTTATTACTTATGTCTCCACTTAAAATGTAATTGCATTTGGGAAAGGGACATTGCCTGGTTTCAATCTTGTATCTTTTCTTTCTTTTTTTTTTTTTTGAGACTGGGTCTTGCTTTGTAGTTCAAACTGGCCCTGATCTCAGTATGAAGCCCAGGTCACCCTTGAACTCACAACAATCCTCCTGCCTCTACCTCTTGCATGCTGGGATTATAGGCATGAGCAACTATGCTCAGCATTGTGGTGTGTGGTACAGAGGATTGAACTCAGGACCTTGTGCTTTCAAGACAGATGCTGGAACCACTGAGCTAAATCCCCAACCCCCTCAGTATTTTATCTTTAATATGTAACATCATATTTAGTACATTGTAGCTGGATAACCAGTATTTATTTGTTGGATGGTTGAATGAATTTTTTTTACTATCTTTGGCTTTTTATCTACATCAGGAATACATTCTTTAATTTTTTTATGTGTAGATTTCCTTGGACATCTACAAATTATATATAAAATGCATCTTTGTAAATTTTTAGTATAAATGTGAAAGCCTATAAATTAGATTTGGGTAAATATGGGCAGGTAATTACATTTTGTGATTCCTGCAGTTTCTAGTGAGTATTTGCATAGGAGAGGTTTGCATGTAGTATCTGACCATAATGAAAATTATAAGCATAGTGTTTCTTTATGTAGGAAAGACTGTTTTGTCCTATAGAAGAATCAGTTCTGTATTCACAGTTGGAGTTGGTGTAGGTTTTTAATTCTTTAAATAGGCTTCTCCTTTCCCATCTAGGGAAAGCCTAAGAGAAAAAGACCTATTGAACACTCCTTCTTCTGTATCCCACAGGTCACATTAGTAATTTCGTTTGAAAAGAAAGAGATTATTGCCAGTATATGAAGAGGTTACTTTCTTCTGTGTGTGATCACATACATTTGTGCAGACACACATACATCTGAAAGAAGAACCCTTCAAAATGAGGCCTTGTGGACCACTATATGAGCAATATTCATTATTGAAATAGTTATTTCTGGGGCCGGAGAGTTAGCTCAGTGGTTCCGGCGCCTGTCTTGCAAGCGCAAGGGCCCGGGTTCGATTCCCTGGTAACCACATAACAATACTGGGTGTGGAGACCCACACCCAGCAGCAACCAATACCACATACCACAATGCCGGGTATGGTGGCTCACGCCTGTAATCCCAGCACTCGGGAGGCAGAGGCAGGAGGATTGTGATGTGAGTTTGAGGCTGAGCTCAGGGCCAGCCTGAACCACAAAAAAGCGAGACCCTGTCTCAAAAAACCTAAAAAAAAAAAAAAAAAAAAAGAAATAGTTATTTCTAACTATCACATGTCCATTGGGTAGAGTATTTTGAAAATAAGTTAATATACTTATAAGTTACTATACTTATAATCCCACCACACAAATAACCATTCATAAAATTTTTCCAGTTAGTTGAATCTTTGGGGGTGTTTTGGTAATTAAGATGCAATGTTATCATGAACATCTCAGATAATTTAGAATTCTATACAAACATAAGTTTTAATCTCCACATGATACTCATCATACAGCTATACCTTACTGTGAGGTTTAGGCTACTTTGTTTGTTGATAGCCAAGTAACACTTTGAAGATTATTATGTATGTACCTAAATTTTTGTCTGCCTTTATTGTTTCTTGAAGTTAAATCCTGGAAGTATGATTACTCAGTCAAAGAGAATGGCCGTTTTTATTAGGTTCTTAAACACATTGCAGAATCACATTCCAGAGAAATTATATCAACTACACCCTTACCATTTAATGCATGAAAGAACTTTCCTTGTGAAAAGGGGAAATGTCCTTGTTGCCAAAAAATCAACTTTTTTTTTCTTTTTCAGACATTCTTTACATTGTCTCAGTATAGTTTCTGTACCAGTGTTTCAACTTTTAGTATGACTTAGAATGTTACCTACATATAAATAGTGGCTTTTACTAGTTAATATTTTTGTCACAGTGTTTTCTGATTTTTAAGAGTCCTTTAATACAATAGTTGTTAATTGGATGCGGGAAAACAAGTCCCTTACCTTCCTAAGGAAAAGTTAGTCTACCTTTAGATGATTTTAACCACTGTAGAAATTTTATCCTTATCAGAATTACTAGATTGGTTTGCATATCCTGTGAGTAAACACAAATGCTTCCTTCATTTAAAGTAACCAGGTAGACCCCTTACTTATAAAGCAAGTTAAAACAAAACAAGAATAATATGAAAACTAAAGGAAGTAGTAAGTAAAGCATTTAGCTTTTTGAAACAGTTCAGAAGGGAATAGGAAGTTGGTTTTAAATGGCTTAAAGGGGATTAGGGTTTTAAAGTTGGATAAGAGTTTTTTTGCTTTGGTTTAGCTCTGGTATTGCTTTTAAAAGATTACTTCCATATTTGACAACGATTCTAATGAGTTTATAAACCAAACAGTCAATTTAAAAACACTGTGGAAAACATGAGGGTTTCTTTCTTCTTGTTGTTGTTTATACAAAATGAGCGCCAAGAGTTGATGGCTGAATCTGAAGCCCTTGTTCCATAATACTGAAGGTCTATCACAAGAGAAGAATCTAACAAAAGTTGTTTAGCGCACTTAATTAAGATTATCTGAGCTTTTGGTTTAAATTACTTTAGAAAAGTCTAGGTCTGCAGACAGCTTCTTTGAAAGATAAACATAGCTATAAGAAAGGTCCTATAAATAACAATTCTTACTAATTAGAGTATTGAGCAAATAGTGTATAAAGATATATCCAAACATCAGTAAAACAGTTACATGGTTCGTACAAGAATGTTTTATTATTTATAATTATCTGAAATACAGAAAGTATTTTATTGAAAAGCAGCTATTGATAATTTTAAAAGTAATTTTAAAGTAAAAAGATAATGTGTACTATTTTGACCAAACAGTACATTTAATAGAATTCTTAAATTTTCATTATTCTATTTAAGAAGCAAATCATATTAAAATGGATCAAGAGTAACATATATTTGACCTATGTATGGGTAAATAGTCAAAAGTTGATGTAACATTTTCCCCCATCTTCCTCAGCTCCTTGATCTGTTTATGGTTTGGGACTGGTCTACTTATCTAGCTGATTATGGACAGCCAGCTTCTAAGTACCTTCGAGTGAATCCAAATACCGCCCTTACTCTTTTGGAGAAGTGAGTATATTTTGAAAACATTTTTAGATAGCATTTTACCAGGCTTTGGTTTTGTGACAAACAAATCATCAATGAAGAACTGAAAATTTCCACGAAAAGAAATGTAGAGATGGAGCTTAAAAGTTCAGTCCATTTTTAATAACTTAAAACTAAGCCTTTCTTTCTTGACCTTTGGAATTGGTATAGTTATATATGTAATTCTGTTTATATTGAGGTAAACAAAACAGTTCTCTTGTTTTATCGTGAATTGCAGGCTTAGTTGGCCTCCAAAATAGCTTCACTGGAATGCTTCTCAGTGGCAAAGCTTGATTGGTATGTAGGAGAAAAGCAAAAGAAAAATGTTTGCTGCAGATACAGGTGATAACTGGGGCTGTGAGAACTGGAGACTGGAGCTATATTTTATAAAATATGGCCACAAATTGGGACATTTGTCACCAGCGCTACTTAAATCATGGCTTCTTGACAGGTAGAGAAATATGTGATTTGAACAAATCATAGTAAGTTGAAAACTGAGGTGATGGAGTTTATTAGTGCATTTTTGTGCAGCAAGGAAAGATTGAGATGCTCCCTCTCATGTGGTGGATTCTGTTCACTCGCTCATTCATACTGGAAGCATCACTGTTAATTCTCAATTTTAGAATTAAAATCATATATTTTCCACATTTGAGAATACATGTGGTGTATTTGAATTGAAAGAACTGCTTAAATATAAATTTATAAAATCATAAACTAAATTTATGAAATAAATATAAATTTATAAAATTTTAAATTATAAATTAATTTACAGAATAAATATAAATTTTATTTTACTGTGTTGTGGAACACTATGGAGGCAAAAACATTTTAAATTTATCATGCTGTTTTTTCTTTAACTTTGGCTATGCATGTGATTTACAAAGCATGTTTTATAGAACATTTAAACATAGTATAATATTTGAAAAGTTAGCATATTTTATATTTACATATGAATCCAAAACTACCACTTTGTGTAAAATGCAAAATGAAGCTGCTGATTTTTGTGTGGTTTCTTTATCTGTGAGTTTATTAGCAACTATTTTCTTTGAAGTATATTTTTTAAGCATGGGATTAGTGTGGATAATTAAGAACATGCTAAGATATTTTACTTATGACAGCCATAGCGTTTAATTTCCCTTTGATAAACTTCTTCATTTATGTGTTTCTAGGATGAAGGATACTAACAAAAAGAACAATATATTTGCTCAGTTCAGGAAGAATGATCGAGACAAGCAGAAGTTGATAGAGACTGTTGTAAAACAGCTGCGAAGTTTGGTGAATGGTATGTCCCAGCACACATAGCCTTCACATTGCCTTCACTCAGTGACACCAGATCCCTGGAACCAAACACTGATCTCTAACAAGCATGGGTTTACAGAATTTTCAAATGGAGCACTGAGAATAAATCTTAAACAAGAAGTCATAATAAATATGATTTGTATGGATTTTTAGATAATTGAATACTTTTTTATATATGGAACTATGTGACAGTTTTTTTCAATTTTAGGGGGAAAAGGCAAAATTAATAAATCGTCAAAAATTGTATATGAAATTGATTGCAAATACATTAGAAAAACTTAAGCCTCTCCTTATAAGTATTTTTTTCTGTTTTAACTTGAACAGTATGTGCTTTTTTAAGTGTATGGTTTTAGAATGCGATCATGGCTGATATAGGAGTATTTCACTGTCTTTTTGATTTAGCTTTTATTTTCACTTCAATGTGATTTAAATAGATTAAACTTTTTAATTCTTTTCATTCTGAGGGAGAAATACACAAATCTTTAAAGCTCCTTGAAATCAAACTGAACTCAGTAAGAATGTATATTATTTGTTCTACTTGGTGGTTTAATTTAAATGTTCTAAATATGAAGGAAATGTTTTGGATTTTCTAAGAGTGCAGTGTTTCTGCTCATCAGAGTTGATGTGTCTATCTGTATTGCTTGCAGCTTACCCCAGACTAGATTTATCTGGTTTAGTTTGGTTCAAGTTAGGTAAGGACAAATTAATGGGGGATAACCACTTCAGGTGGAGCTCCTACTGGAGTAGATAAGTTCTTCCTACACACAGACATTACTACAGGACTCAGGATATTTTCTTCAAACAGGAGATCTCACTACTATTCACGACTGCATACTCACTGTGGAAACAGACCAAGTCAACTGAAGTCTGGAAAATCTAAAACAATTGCATGTTTTTCTTTGTATAAGTCAAAGTGATCTAAATGGCCCTGTAAATCTGATCTTTATTTTCTCTTTGCTGTATTTATGCTGAATACTCCTTTTGCGTCGTCAGGATTTAGACCTGTAAGAAAACTATACCTGACTCTATAAAACAAGTGTTAAGAGCTATGTTTACATCTCTTGATTCCGTGATGAAATATTAAAGATTGAGCAAGTTGTTGAAAGTGCCCTGCTATTTTATCTATTCAAAGCTTACTGATTTAAATGTCTCCTTCGGGAAAAGCCCATTCCCTAATTATTGGAATGGGAGTGGCACCAAAACAGAACAAAAAGTATTTGTTCCTCATCCTAAAATAGTTCACATTTAAAAAATACTGCTTGGAAAACATAGTAGTTTTTCAGAGACACGAAACCCTGAGCTTTGAGGCAAGCACTCACTTTGAAGACTTGGAATGTGGCTGTCCCTTGTTTCTCTACTCAACCTCTAGGGCCGTGGGATCCCCTGCGCCTCTGGGGTTGGGAGGTACAGTCCTCACCACGCCTGGACCTGGCTGGCCCCTGTGGCTCTTCTTTATTTATGCCAATAAAGGACCCAAGCCTCCACCCCTGCACTAGCCTTCTCCCCACTCACTCAGGCTGCACTACAGTGACAGCAAAGGCCGAGCTCTAAAGTGCGGGGGGGGGGGGCGGGGGGGGGAACCCAAGCCCTAGACACAACCAACCATGGATACTGAGGAGCGTCCTAGGGTGGTTTCTGCGGAGACGTCAGCCTTGAGACCTGAAAGGCTGCCAGGGTTGTGTGCTTCACCGAGGCTTTCTGGGCTTCTCTCTGTGAAGCTTTAGCAGCACTGAATCCACCTTCTCTCGAAGGATTCCTGAAGAGTCAGATCAGGGAACAAGGGCCCCAGTTATCGCTTCAGAGCTCTCTACGTGCGGATGGAGTGGAAGATTGCGTTTCTTTGAAAGCCTCGGAGCAAAGCGGCTCCAGCCCCTTAACCTCGGAGTGGTGAGGGGGAGGGCATCTAGAAGCCCGAGGGTGGAGATTCCAGAAGAGCCAGAGGCTACGTGTGGACTGGTAGCGCTGCGGGGCGTCAGCTGCTGGTTTAAACCCGGGACTTCGCTGGCTCCTGGAGTTCCTGCGAGCGCCTGGTTGGAAAGTTCTGGCGCGAAACCACAGGCCCCGCCCGGGGATGCCGACCGGCCCGGCCCCCTGCCCAGGGGCCACTCCCTACTCCCCGGCCCTCTGAGCGCCACGCTCCCCACCGCCTCCAATCATTACCCTGCCTGGAGCCCTTTAAATATGCGTAGGCACATCAGGGTGTGCGAAGCGGGATCAGTCCCTAAGGAGGGAGCCGATACCTGTAAGTGCGTCCGGAGCAGGCCGAGAAGGGTCCAGAGTGGAGCAGAGAGTGGAGGGGCGTCTGCTGCCCGGAGATTCAGTCCGGGTCCGTAGAGCAGAGTGGCTGTCGCTTTGCCTGTTCTCCGCGCTTCTTGCTTCTCGCCTCGGATCGCCGATCTGGCGGGTGTGGGAGCGCCCTGCGGGTGCTGGGTGTGAGAGGTACTAGCTGGGAAGGAGAACGTGCTGAGTGCTTCGGCCTGGTGGAAGGCAAGTTCCCCGAGGGCACACTGACTAGCATCCACTGCCAGTCTGGTTTTAGAACAAGAGTTCTAAGCCTTTTAATCTCAGGCGTGGGCCTCAAGCGGCAGGTCCTTTCCCCAGAACAGGTGAGATTTGCACCTTGCTCGTGCCTCAGTTCTGCGCTCCCTGCAGCTTCGCCCCGCAGGCTCACCATGTTTGTTTGGGGGCTGAGTTGCCTGTCGCTGCTGGGGGCTGCAGGCACTGCCCTCCTGTGCACGGGCCTGCTGCTCTGTCTGGCCCAGTGCCTGTGGACCCTCCGCTGGACGGTGAGCCGGGACCCGGCCTCTGCCCTACCCCTGCCCAAGGGCTCCATGGGCTGGCCCTTCTTCGGTGAAACACTGCACTGGTTGGTTCAGGTGAGCAGCTCATCGTTTCCTGCAGTATCATATGGCCTCTTCTCGCCGGGCTCCCACTGTTCCCTCTTCATTCGAAATGCTCTCAGAGTTCTAAGCAGTCCTTTTCCATTGCCTGGGACCCCGGGAGCACTCACAACTCTTGCCTTTGCTTAGCTACTCTGATCCTTTGGCAGGAACCTCGGTTGTTCCCAAAGCAACTTAAACTCATCCTTAAAATCTAAGGGTGAAGTGGAATTGGGCTCTGGAAGGGGCTTCCGGAGCGTGACTTGCAATTCTAGAGTCAGCCTAGAGAGTTTTTGCTGCCTCTTTTTATGCCCGTTTCCTCAGTTTACCAAGGGGAATGCAAGCACCTACATTCCTGTGGGCTCCTAGTAACCTCCATTTAGGACCCTGTTTTGTAAAAAAAATAAGTAAATAGCCTGAGGCTATTTCCAGCCTGAGGCCGGTAATCGTTAGCCTGGGGCAATTGGGAGGTCCAGGCCAAATCTCCGTTCGGGAAGAGACTCAAGCTCCACCTCGTCTACAGGGCTCCAGCTTCCATAGGTCCCGCCGGGAGCGCTACGGCGCAGTGTTCAAGACGCACCTGCTGGGCCGGCCGGTGATCAGAGTGAGCGGAGCGGGGAACGTGCGCACCATCCTGCTGGGCGAGCACCGCCTGGTGCGCAGTCAGTGGCCTCGGAGCACGCACATCCTGCTGGGCTCACACACCCTGCTGGGGGCGGTAGGGGAGCCGCACCGCCAGCGGCGCAAGGTGAGGGGGAACAGGAGAATGCGGGACCTGGGTCCCAGGCACCTGCTGTGCGCAGACGGGGCCAGGTGTGGAGGTACATTGAAAACTCCAGTCCCTGACGTACTCCCGGTTTGAATTACAAAATCAGGACTGGCCTACATGTGCCTCTTACTTATGATCTTCTGTGATTGTGATACCAGAAGCCCTGGAAACGCAGATGTACACATGTCAAGAAAGACCTGTGGGGGAGGTAGCAGCTGGAGCCTGGGTGGTTTGCGAGGGGCTCTGTACATCATTGCAGAACTAGAGGGATGGAGAGAGGGCGAGCACAAGCCAGCAACCTCAGAGGTGGTCGCTTAGATGAGGAAGAGACCAGAATTGGCCTTTGGCTCCTTTGGAATGGAGAAGCAGGGAAGGCACACCCGCCAGCGGCGCTGACCAGAGAGCTCCCCACAGGTTCTCGCCCGCGTGTTCAGCCGCACGGCGCTGGAGCGCTACGTGCCGCGCCTGCAGGGGGCACTGCGGCGTGAGGTGCGCTCCTGGTGCGCAGCTGCAGGACCTGTGGCTGTCTATGAGGCTGCTAAGGCGCTCACCTTCCGCATGGCTGCGCGTATCCTACTGGGTCTGCAGCTGGACGAGGCGCGGTGCACCGAACTAGCCCAGACCTTCGAGCAGCTGGTGGAGAACCTCTTCTCACTGCCCTTGGATGTGCCCTTCAGCGGCTTGCGCAAGGTACTGCCGCCAGCCCCAGAAGCTCCTGTTGGGGCTCCACAGCCCACGGGTTTCCCGATTGAGATGGGAATGCAATTGAGAACAGCTCGCGTCACTCTCGCTGGAAGATGGAGGTGGGCACGGCCCGCCGTGGAGAAGCAGCGTGGTGTGGTGGGGTGCCCGCCGCTTCTGTGTGAGTTGGGGTCTCAGTGGCGGACATTCCACGGGTTGGTCAGACCTCCCCAGAGTGACACCTCTCAGCGCAGGTTCCAACAACACCTCAGAAGGGGAAGCCTGGATGGCTGCAGACATTCTCAAACCCAGCCCCACCCCAGCGGTGATGAGGGCGGGGTGGGGCGGGAAGGGGGTAGCCTGCTCCCTGCCCCGGCCAAGCCTCCAAGCCTCCGGCTTCTGGATCAGTCTTCCTACTTCAAACCCAGAGATTAATGAGAAGGCCCCACCCGCCTCCCCTCTCCCTCAGCCCTGACGTGAGTCCCTTTCCACATCCTACGGTGAGGATCAAACCCAGGGTCTTTGAAGGACCACACCCTCAGCTCCTTTTTCAATTTTTAATTTTCGAGAGAGTCTTTATACATTACTCAAATGCTTAAACTGGGCTTGCAATTGTAGTCCTGCCATAGCTTCCCAATGCTGAATTACAGGCATATGCCCCACACCCTGCTGCCCTTTGACTTATCATTGTGTAGAGTCTCTGGATTTCAGTTATCTTAATAAAAATAACAGATAATGTGCAAAGGGCCATGTGCATTGGTCACCGTGGATACACTTTTAATTTGCATTTTACAGTTTCTTTTTTGATAAAAGAAGCTCAGTTGAGGTAAAATGACTTAATCAAGATCACCTAGTCAGTTGAGGTAGTACAAGATCTGAACCTGATATTTCTGGCTACAAAACTCACATGATCAATTTCAGTGTTTTCCCAGGAGAATGATTTAATGTGCCGGTGCCTAGACCCCTGACAGGATGTCCCAGCTTTCTCACCTACCCTGCAACGGGGGGTGATATGTAGAATGTCCGATTGTGTGAAGTCACAGCTTGCCTCGGTGTCCCTTCTCTGTGCTGGTGTGCAGTGCCCCAGCCTAAGCCTTGTGTAGGGAAAGGGCAATGGGCTGACTGTACCCTGGCAGAGCTGTGTGCCAGGCTGGGCACTCACAACTATGTGACTCTGAACCATCTCTGGAGCCCTCTAAGCCTCACTGTCTCCCTGCAAAATGACAGTGGCTCTGTACCTGGTCCAGAGGGAGCTTATGATCTAGGTAGATAGATACTTTTAGACAATGGACAAATCCCTGACCGTTTATTGCCACCTGTGTAGCCAAGCTGGGAAATGAACAGGAGGAGTCGGGCGGAGCCAGGGCGGTCCTGAGCCTGCCTGCCCCACCTGCCCTCTCTTCTTGTACATCAGGGGATCCGGGCCAGGGACCAGTTGTACCAGCACCTGGAGGAGGCCATTGTTGAGAAGCTGCATGAGGACAAGGCGGCAGAGCCAGGGGACCCCCTCGACTTGATCATTCACAGCGCTAGGGAGCTGGGCCAGGAGCTCTCAGTGCAGGAGCTGAAGGTAGGCGGGGGAGGCTGCTCCTTCCCGTTTGTGGCCAGCAGGTCTGCACACACATGCTACATCCTCAGCCACTTCTTTGTCACTGTCTTAAGGCAGAGGTATACCTGGGGTGGGGGAACGGGGATCATGGGTTTCAGTTTTAACTCAGCCACATGCACTAGCTGAGCAGCCTTGAGTTGCTAACCACCCTCCCGAGAGAACTGAAGGCAGGAATTCTAAGGTGTCTGTACAAAGGTCTGGCCTGCTCACCCATCCTTCCGACTCCATACCCCCAGGCTTTATCCTGTGTCATTTCCTCTGCTGCCCTCCGGCCTTGTGAAGCCCTTTCCTGTTTTTTTTTTCCTACAAAATCTACAAGGCTCAGGCTCGGAATCCACAGCCTCTAAACTCCCCATGTTTTCCCTAAAGTTGGCCTTTCATGAGGCACCTGGGTACTTGGCAGCACTACCTGGCTTGTTTCACCATGGCAAGATCTCCTGGAAAACTCAGACCAGAATCCTCCTCATGTACAGATAGCACATATGCAAGGAGAGAAGGAGGAGGCTCTAGCATGGCCCAGTACCTCTTAAGAAATCAAAGAAGTAAAATGTAGAAGTCAGGGGAAAGTCAGAAGTAAGAAGACCTCAACCTGCCCTATGTAGCTTCCTTCTTTCCCCGGGCTTCCATTTTCCACCAGCCAGTGACTGAGAGGAGGGCTCCACGGTAGTTTGTCTCAGAGAATAAGACGAATAATCTCCATCTTGACGGTGGGGGTGGGGGTTGTGAAGTCCAGACACATCAAAGGGTTTGGAAAGAATGAGCAATAGACTAGTGCGTCCTGGGGGAAGGGTGAAAGTGTGAGCCTGGCCTGGACAGTTCATCAAGAGCCTGTCTCAAAATGACAGGCAAGCAGACAGACAGACCGAGAGATGGCTTTGCATGTGAACACTCTGAGTTCAATCTCCATTATGTGGGGAGGGAGACAGTTCTGGGAAGTGGTATGGAAAGAAGTGGATGGCTCCTGTGCCTTGATAGGACAGATTAGGGAGAAACATTCTCAGGAGGAGCTCACCGTCAGAGATCTTCCATGGGGGAGGGGCCTACTGGGCCCTGAGGCTCCACCCAGCTTCCCTCCTCCTCCACGGCTGGGCCAGCAGTTTGCTTTCCATGAGGATTTAATAGTCTTTCCACAAATATCACTGAGTATCAGATGCTGTGCTGGGACCGGAGAGGTGATGAGCAAATACTCTGCGGCCCACGTGCGGGAGGGGAGGGTCCACATTTACCCCGCAGTCCCAGGAATCTGCGAATAGACACAAACACCAGTGTGGAAGGAAGCCGCAGGCCAGAGGCAGGCAGTGAGGGTGCCCTTCTCGGGCAAAGGTGGGACAGTGTCCCTTCTGGGGCACAGCAGGCCAGGAAAAGCTTTGGCGACGCAGTGGGACCAATGCAGGAAACAAGATAGTTACGGCTCGAACAGGCGCTGGTGTGAGGCCAGCGCTGTGCGCTTTGGTCTCTTTGCCTCAGTCACCGCCAGACATCCGGAGAGAACCGGGGCAGCACCGCCAGGGGATCAGGAGCTGGCTGCGGGGACCGCTGGCTCTCACCATTCTGAGGACCCCTCTGAGCCTCGGTTTCCAACCCTGAAAAATATGCGAGTGATTATCCCTCATAGGGTCACGCTGAGGACCCGAAAAGAAAATATATTTAAAGCATTAAGGATAATGCACAGAGTAAGTTCCCAGCATTATCTGGAAATTCTGAGGCAGGTAGCTAAATCCTGGTGTTGCCTGCCCCTCTGCATGACTCCCTAGTGACAGACTTGGGATTTAATCCTAGGATTCCAGGCCCCACACACGCCACTAACACAGTAGTGTGTCTTGCTCGCCGGTCTTACGGTCATAGTAATTTTGCGCCCTTTGTGTCTCCACGGTGGGGCAGTGACTGAGACTCACGAGGCTTGGGCTGTCTTGTAGGAGTCGGCTGTGGAGCTTCTCTTCGCCTCCTTCTTCACCACAGCCAGTGCCAGCACGTCCCTAGTCCTGCTGCTGCTACAGCACCCTGCGGCCATTGCTAAGATCCAGCAGGAGCTGGCGACGCAGGGGCTGGGGCGTGCGTGCAGGTGCGCGCCTGGGGCTGCGGGGCCCCTGCCCGAGTGCGGCTGTGAGCCGGACCTCACGCTGGCGGCGCTGGGCCGTCTGCGCTACGTGGACTGCGTAGTGAAGGAGGTGCTGCGCCTCCTGCCGCCGGTGTCCGGGGGCTACCGCACAGCTCTGCAAACGTTCGAGCTCAACGTAAGTGCGTCGCGCCCTCCTGCTGCGCATCTCCTGCTGCCAGTATTGGTGCTGGGGTGGGAGGAGGGCATTGGGACTCGCAGCGTCGAGGTCCCTCTGCCTGTCCTGGGGCTCAGTTTTCCCGTTGAACAATGCCTGGGTCCTCTTCCGCTCTCTAGAACTCCTGGCAGAAGTGCAAAACCTGGCACCAGGTGAGTCTGCAGTCAGGAATGTCATATATTTCAGCTTTTGTCCACAGTCTTCAGATGGTCAGCTCAATTACAGATGAGTTTTGAGTGCAAACACACTTTTCTCTGAACTCCTCCCCCAGCCAGTAAATGCAGATGGGGTACCAAAACTGTACCCCATCCTCAGGCTTCCTCCTCTGGCAAAGACTGGTTTCCAGGGAAGCACAGCATTTAAAATATGGTAACCACATACCTATACTGGGTGTGGAGACTCACGCCCAGCAGCAACCAGTACCACATACCACAGTGCTGGGCGTGCTGGCTCACGCCTGTAATCCCAGCACTCGGGAGGCAGAGGCAGGAGGATTGCTGTGATGAGTTTGAGGCTGAGCTCAGGGCCAGCCTGAACTACAAAGCGAGACCCTGTCTCAAAAAACCTAAAAAAAAAAAAAAAAAAAAAAAAAAAAATGGTCTCATCAGGCTGCCCTTGGCCCATCAAAGTAAAAGTCCAAGTCTGACCTGAGGCAGTTCATTCCGGGCCTCAGTTTACTCTTTGGTTGAGGTTTTTTTTTTTTAATTAAGGTTTTTTGAGACAGGGTCTTGCTTTGTAGTTCAGGCTGGCCCTTAGCTCAGCCTCCAACTCACATCACAGCAATCCCCCTGCCTCTGCCTCCCGAGTGCTGGGATTACAGGCGTGAGCCACCACGCCCAGCACTGTGGTATGTGGTACTGGTTGCGGCTGGGGTGAGTCTCCACACCCAGTATTGTTATGTGGTTACTGGGATCCTCGTCCTTGCACCTGTAAGACAGGCCCTGGAACCAGTGAGCTAAATCCAGGGCTCCAGTTTACTCTTTGGAAAAAGCTGTTTTCGTCTTTTCCAGCTGTGAAAATCCACATAGGGCCGGGGCTGTGCAGAGAAGGGGGTCGCACTGGGATTTGGCCCTTTGGCGCTACCAAACTGAGGGCACTGCCTGCAAAGGTGCAGCGTGCTCTGAGACTGAGCTCTGAGTCGGGCTGCTCCCGGAGAAAGCGGGCACTGTTCACAGTGAACACGCATGGTGCATGTCAGGGCTAGGGGTGGGGGGCTGGAATTCTGCCCAGGATCGATAGCTTCAACGAAAACGATGGAACAAATAGCATGATTTCTAGAGCTGAGTGACATCCCCACATGTCCAGAGATGGCATTTGAGCTGGTGCCGTGAAGGATTAGAATGAGGCGAGCTCCCTGTGGAGAGGAAACAGCCCAGACGAGGTGGGTGTTCAGAAGTGGCTTGGATCTTGTCTTGGAAATCACGTTTCCTCCTGCATGTGTGGGCGTGCCCTGCTGAGACCCGGCCTGGGGAACAGCAGGAGAGGAAGGAGGGCCGGGGAGATTGACCAGGGAGGGCAGACTCAGGACAGGGAAAGGGCTTAGCTGTTCACCGACATACTGTGAGGAAACCGAGGGCTAGATAGGAGAGGAAGCTCCTCGGGAGATTCCTCCGCCGCTGTGGATAAAATCTGAGTAGTAATCACCGGTCACCGAGGAGTCATCAGAAAAGCTTCGGAAATACGGAAGCTTTTGAGGTGAGGGCAGCAGGACAGTCAGAGTTGGGACACACTTGTCTGTGCACATGCACGCACACACCCACACAGCTGAGGAGGCTGGGGATACAGCTCAGTGGTAGGGCTCTTGCCTTCCGTGTATGAGGCCTTAGCTCCAGAGGGAAAATAAAAGCAGCAGGATGGTTGGATAAAGCTGAGAGTGAGCAAAAGGAGCCTGGAATCTGCTCTATAGTTTCTCATCGTCATCTTAAAGAGTGGCCACCAGGTTTGAGCATTATTGTTCAGCTGATGAGTGGGAAGGCAGAACAGAATTTATAATGGAATTGACTAGAAGGCTGGGGTGTCTGGTCAGCTGGTTCATCTCAAGCAGCTGATAGCTGCAAGATAGGTTACCTGACCTAACATCAGAAGAAAAGAGAAAGATAACAAACATACTAAATGGAATCTACTAAATGGATCTACTAAAAGTAGATCCTATTTACTGAACACAAGCAAGTGCCTGACCCCTTTTCGAGTCCTCACAATGAAGTGAGTTTCCCTTCTAAATACTGGATGTGACAGGGTGTCGCTGACTTGACCAGGCTGGCCTCTAATTCTAGACTCCACATCAGCTTCTGGTGGCTGAAAATACAGGTGTCTGCCTCACGGCTGACGCAGAAGGGCCATTATTCTCACTTTATCAGTTAGAAACTGAGGCTCAGAAAGATGATCAGCCCAAGATGCTGCAGCTCACCACCAGAGAGGCTGACCTTCAAATGCCCGAAGGCAGGCGGTTCTCCTGGCTTCTGGTTGATCACACATTCCTGCCGGCTTTCGCTGGCCTGTTGGCGCATTCCAGGTGGTGGGTCAGTTTGGGCTCCATTTCCAGGTGTTTCGTAGTGAGGCCAGGCCGCTCGCTTCCTCGCAGGGCTACCAGATCCCCAAGGGCTGGAGCGTGATGTACAGCATCCGAGACACACACGAGACCGCCGCCATATACAGCAGCCCGCCCGAAGGCTTCGACCCTGAGCGCTTCTGCGCCGCGAACGATGAAGAGAGGGGTGCCTCAGGCCGCTTCCATTACATCCCGTTCGGCGGCGGTGTGCGCCGTTGTCTGGGCCAGGAGCTGGCTCAAGCGGTACTGCAGCTGCTAGCTGTGGAGCTGGTGCGCACGGCGCGCTGGGAGCTGGCCACTCCCGCCTTCCCTGCCATGCAAACAGTGCCCATCGTCCACCCAGTGGATGGGTTGCAGCTCTTTTTCCGCCCACTTGCACCTTCAGCTGCAGGAAATGAGGTACACCTCTGATATTGGCACTTCGAGACTTGCTTGGTGTCTGCAGCGCACACATGCATTGTTGCCCACATGGGGCGCCTCATTGCCACATCGTGCACACATTCACTAGATCACTTGTTCAATAAATGTTAATTGAACGCCCGGTACTGGAGGAGGAGCGAGCTACAGTCATCGTACAAGATGAGCGCTTTGGCCAGCGGAAACGCGCTGCCTGCCCTCCAAGCCAGGAGGAAGGAAAGATATGGGTCAGTCCCCTTTAAGTTCATCCTGAGATATGAAAGCAGAGGAGGAGGGAACGAATGCCCCTCATACTGGCCCAATTCACTCCCCACCCCACTGCCAGTGAGGGGGAGGGGGTTCGTGGATCCCCGACCTACAGGTTTAGGAGGAGGGTGTTGCACCTACTGCCAGAGACCTGGTGCAAGGGCACCTGCAACTCTTGGATGCTGGGGGCTGCCCCTGCCCTGACTATGGGGTATAAGAACACACCCAAGAGCGCAAACCGCAGAAGACCTCAAGGCAGCTGGCCCCTGGCATCCTGCGCTTTGGCCACCCTCCCACCTTGGCGAAAAACTTTGAACTGTGTGCGCTGCCAGAGCTCTAAGTGGCTCAATATCACCAGATCTGCTGGAGATTTCTTAAAAGAAAAATCCTTCTTTAAGAGCACATTTAAGCTCCCCATTTATACAGGAAAGAATAGGTACACAGCAATGTCTGCAAAGACTGGTTCATGGGTGTTGTGGCATAATCTCTTCATAAGATATAATCAGAAAGGTTTGAGATATTTGTACCAAAAACAGGAAGGCCAAGAAATAAAGTCTCTTGCCAGAGATTGAGCAAGAAAGCTAGGGCTTAGCTGGGCATCTGCCCCCTGGTGGGAAAGCGCAGGTGGTGGTGGGCAGGGGAGGCCCAGGGAGGACTTACAGGAAGGACCCACCCCAGCCCTACATCTAGAGAAAGATTAGAAGCTGGGCATCTATGGCCCCGACTCCTAGGGACTTCTGAACAGTCCTAGAAAGCTTGGTGCAGAAACTTCCGTCTGCTCTTTCGGTACCCTATTGCAGAAAAGCTGAGGGGAGCAGAGAGACTACCACGGAGGAGCTGGAAGTGGGCTTGCTGGCAGCACTCTCTGCCACTCCATCTTTATCCTGCCCACAGTACCCTCTGGACCTCGGCCCAGACAGGATTCAGCCTTCTGGCCTTTTCATTGGCATCCCTAGCCTGACCTACTGTCTGTCCCTTTTAAAGCCAGAGGTTCCTGCTACTTTAAATCAAAGTCCAGGGCTTCTGTGCTGTCATTCCCAGCCTGCTACCCATCTTCCCAGAGGCCTGGGCAGCTCAACATGACTGTTAAGCCAAGAAAGTTGCCGCCCAGGCCTGAGCTGACTGACCCCTTAGTGAACCAGAAGGAAACAACTGCCCTCCTGACCTTATGCTTAACATGGACCTGGGGGCCTGAAGGAAAAGGGGGCGCAGAAGGCATGGGGCTAGGCGCTCCAGAGCACAAGGAGCCTCCTAGGCTAGGCAGCACCACCAAAGCCCCCCGTACAGGGCAGTTCTTTATGTATGGCCCCTCACCGGTCCAAGCCCTAAACTCAGCAGGCACAAGAGGCAGCGAAGGTGGCCTGAGGAAGCTCCTCCCTCGGGTGCTTTTGGAAACTCTGAGGACATCCTGGTCTCAAAAGCAGGGGTCTTGAGAGGAGGCCAAAGGGCTCCACTGGAGAAGTAATTCTGATTTGGGGAGAGAAGAAAAATAGGAAGAGGGGCCAGTGAAAGCCAGGATAGTGAAGCTGGCTCCCTGGGAGGTGGTTTACTTGTTGTGGGGTCTGGCCCAACCATAAGCCTATAGCAGGGGCGCCAGTTATACTCTTAATCACCCATTGCTACATCTAGCTCCATTGTCAGGAAGTGTGGGTATGGTCCCTTGGCCTTCTAGACTTAATTTACCATCCTGGATTTGATGTGCTCATGGAAGCAGACAGTAAATAGATTAGCAAACAAAAAAAGAGCAAGAATCTGTCCAATAGTGTTAAATGCTGTAAAGAAAATAAAATAGACCAGAATGCCCTGGGCTAAATTCCGAGGCGTGTGTGTGTGTGTGTGTGTGTGTGTGTGTGTGTGTGTTGGGGGGGTTTCTCTGAGGTGACATTTGGTTTTGGCTGGAAACAGTCCCTAGTGCCCTGAGGGGGGGTTACTCCAAGCAGAAGGAACAGCAAGCACGAAACCCTCTGATCCACTAAGTGTTCAGGAAGAAGAGGAAGGGGCCAAAGGAGGAGAAGTGACGTTAGGGGTGCTTAGGGCACCCTATTCTAATACAGTATACCTCTGGGGAGCCACAGGGTGGAGGAGGAGAACCATTCCAAGCAGAAGGCTGTCTTCTAAATATTGGGGAAATGGTTTGTTTTTCAGTGAAAACCTGACCACCACAGCCTAAGAAACCTTGGAGAGGTTTCTATATCCTAGTTCTTAATGGGTCTGTAATTTATTGACTTCCTCTCGCCTCTTCGAGATGTTCTTTAATGATTTCTCACTCTCACATGTAATCCCTTCCTGCTAGACACCACCGCGGGTCTCGACTGGAAAGGTAGATTATATTTTTATATATTTTTTTCCTCCCGTGGCAATTTCCAGCACCCTCATCTTGTGGCCTCGGAGCGCCCTGAACTTGGCGAGGTAGCCCCGCAGAGTTCACTGGGATGTCAGAGTCCAGCCTGCAGGGGTCATAGGCGGGTCAGGCCGGAGCTTGGAAATGGGCCTCAGGTCACGCCCTGCGCTCGCCAGCTTTGCACACCGGCAGAGGCGCCCTCCAGGAAGGGGCGGGCCCGAGATTGTGAGAATAACCTCTAGCGCGATTTGCCAGGGTTGCAGCTATTGCTCAGAAGTTGGCTCGCCTTGTTTACAGCACCCAGATGGTTAGAAGAAATGGCAGTGAGAGCGGAAACGCTCAATGGCGGAAAGCACTCGCAGGAGTGACCCCCGGGTTCTGTGTATCGTTCATATTTCTTGACTCAATCCAAGTTTGGGGGCCACGAAGGAGAGTCATGTATTTAACAGCTCTCAAGATCAAAGAGTTTTTTCATTTCCAAGGGACGCTTTCCAAGGCGCACGGACTTGTTTCTCTGAGAGCCAGTGCGTATTTCTTTCGTTCTTTCTTTGTGGTACTGAGGATTGAACTCAGGACCTTGTGCTTGCCAGGAAGGCCACGGCGCCACTGAGCCATATGCCGGAACGCGTACGTTTCTAAACAAACGTACTTCCCCCTTCGCTTTCGTTGTCCGCCTCTTTGAAGCGATTCGTGCACTAACCGTAGAGAAGCGGAGTCCTGGATGGAAAGTCCAGAGCGCACGTGCGTGTCCCAGGGTTGGAGCTGAGGCACCCGCCAGGGGAGCAGCTGATGGAAGTTGGACAAAGTACCAGGACCCACTCCCCAGCACGAATTCCCTCACCCCTCCTGTTAGCAGCCAGCGGAGGCCTGGGTTTGGGGCCAAGCAGCTCTCACCAGGGTGAGGATGGTGGCTTTACACATGGTGTGACTTTGGGAAAGCAAGGAAGGGTCCAGAGCCGCGGATCCAGGCGCCCTGATAGCGCAGCCTGGCTTGGTGCTCGGAGCTGGGAGCTGAGAAGAGTATTTACAACCGGAGGCCTCCAACTGCCCCAAGGTTGGGGGCTATGAAGACGCTTCTATCTGGTGGACTAGTGAACAGGACAGGACTGCTCAAGGTCAGGAGGGTAGAGGTGGAGAAATGGTTCCTGAAGTTTCCTTGCTGTGTCTCGGTCTTCTTATCCTCCAAGGTTAAAGGCTGTCTTGGTGGTGGCTGCTAGCCTCACGGCCACCGGTACTGCCAGCCTGGCCACCTCACAGGCTTGAGTCTCTAATTACCCAGGCTGTCCGAAGTTCCTGAGGCCTGAGGAGAGGGGATCAGGCTTGTGTAGAGAGGCCCCCCGGGGTCCCGACAGACCTAGAGGTTTACTTGCACCCTAAAGTAGCACCTTCTAAAGCGCTGGCTTGCGGGTGGGGGGTGAGCTAGAACCAGGATCCGCGCATCAGAGCGACTCTCCGTATCTCTTGCTCGGGTGGCGACCTTGGGCTCTTGGCATCTTCTAGAGACCAGGAAGCCTGAGTCTCGTTCTACTGGATGATGATTCCTGAACGCACATCCCCTTGCTTCACCAGCAGGTAGAAAGGTATCCACGTGGTGATGGTAAAAGGAAAGGCAGCGAGGGCGGTGGTGGTGGTGGGGCGTCCGAATGGCCGCAGAGTCCGCAGAGTCCGGAGAGACTGCCCGGAAGCCCAGCGCTCGAAATTCGCGCCCTTCGCCTCCACCCCTCACTCCCTGCGCGGCGCGGCGCGGCGCTCACCTAGCGTGCGGGAGGCGGTGCTGCTGCCCGCACCCCGGGAGGCGCTCGGAGGGAAGCCGCCACCGCGTCGCCTCTGCTTCGGCGCGGAACAAACGGTTAAACATTTTGGGCAGCGCCTCGCGGGGGGAGGAGCCAGGGGCCCAATCCGCAATTAAAGATGAACTTTGGGTGAACTAATTGAACAAGGTAACGTGGGCAGCAACCTGGGCCGCCTATAAAGCGGGAGCGCGGCGGGGTTCGGAGCGCTGGAGGCGGCAGCAGGTGGCGCGGGAGGCTGCCGCGTGCCATGGGGCTCCCCGCGCTGCTGGCCAGCGCGCTCTGCACCTTCGTGCTCCCGCTGCTGCTCTTCCTGGCTGCAGTCAAGCTGTGGGACTTGTATTGCGTGAGCAGCCGCGACCGCAGCTGCTCCCTCCCCTTACCCCCCGGGACTATGGGTTTCCCTTTCTTTGGGGAAACGTTACAGATGGTGCTGCAGGTAAGAGCTCGCGGCTCTGGGACGGGACGGCCGCCCGGAGCCCCGCTGAACCTCCGCTGAGGACCAGGGTGGGCGTCGGGTGAGGGAGGCAGCCGAGGCTCGTTAGCCAGCAGAGGCGACGCTCCCCGCTCCCCGGCGCCCCCTCACGCCTGCCTCTTTCCTCTACCTTCCTCTCGCAGCGGAGGAAGTTCCTGCAGATGAAGCGCAGGAAATACGGCTTCATTTACAAGACACATCTGTTTGGGCGGCCCACGGTGCGGGTGATGGGTGCGGACAACGTGCGTCGCATCTTGCTTGGAGAGCACCGGTTGGTGTCGGTACACTGGCCCGCGTCAGTGCGCACCATCCTGGGCTCCGGCTGCCTCTCCAACCTGCAAGACTCTTCGCACAAGCAGCGCAAGAAGGTGAGGGCGGGGCGGCGGCGCCTGGACAGGGAGGGGAAACCCTATTCATTGGAGGGGCTCCATCAGGGACGAGCCGGGCAGTGCTGGCAGTGTGAACCGCGACTAGAACCCTCTCCGAGCTCCAGCTCAGCTTTCCCAGCCATGGCGTGCGTTGCGACTGGAGGGGCTGAGAGTGAAAAAGAGGCACAGCAGGCCAGGAGGGGAGAGAATTTCAAGCTCTCCGCTCCTGCCGCAGGTGATTATGCGGGCCTTCAGCCGCGAGGCGCTCCAGTGCTACGTGCCGGTGATTGCCGAGGAAGTGAACAGCTGCCTGGAGCGTTGGCTGAGCTGCGGCGAGCGCGGCCTCCTGGTCTACCCGGAGGTGAAGCGCCTCATGTTCCGCATCGCCATGCGCATCCTGCTGGGCTGTGAGCCCCGGCCCGGGCCCACGGGCAGCGGGGAGGACGAGCAGCAGCTCGTGGAGGCCTTCGAAGAGATGACCCGCAATCTTTTCTCGCTGCCCATCGACGTA
Organism: Petromus typicus; assembly: GCA_004026965.1. Taxonomy (NCBI): domain Eukaryota; kingdom Metazoa; phylum Chordata; class Mammalia; order Rodentia; family Petromuridae; genus Petromus; species Petromus typicus. Next base: position 47,104 of record PVIR01000896.1, on the reverse strand, counting down.
CCCTTCAGTGGACTGTACCGGGTAAGAGCGGCAGGCTGGGGGAGGATCGAGGGCTGTGCCCCCGAGGGAGCGGGGCTAGGGGCGCGGCAGTGCGTGCTCACTGCCACCCACCCCTGCGCTTAGGGTATGAAGGCGCGGAATCTCATTCACGCACGCATTGAGGAGAACATTCGAGCCAAGATCTGCCGGTTGCGGGCAGCGGACGCGGGCGGGGTTTGCAAAGACGCGCTGCAGCTGTTGATCGAGCACTCCTGGGACAAGGGAGAGCGGCTGGACATGCAGGTGAGTGGTGGCCTCAAAGGGGACATCCATAGTTTGGCTCCCGACTTTCCAAGGGCGATTTCTGGGGCCTAGGCTTCTCAGGGAGTAACCTGCCCAGATTTGGGGTCCTAGAGGTTAGCATTCGGTTTGGAAAGCTTTGGAAGAGGCTGTCTTGGAAATGAGAATGGCCTGTAGTCTCTCCAGATTTCAAGGGGAAAGGTGGAATTTGTAGGATGTTAATAAACAATTTAGGATTATTTTAATAAATCCAAGGTGGCTCAGGAGGGTGGGCGCTTCTTTGCCTTCTGTGTCTAACTGCACTAAACTTTGTGCATTTTGTTTAATGAAGTTGAGTTTCTTGGTTTCCTATCAGCTCAACTTTTAGCCCTTCTGGCCTCTGTCCCAGTCATCCACAGCTCTGTTCTCCGCAGTCCCTCTGTAAAACTGCAGAGATTCCCCTCGCCCAGAGTACTGGTGGTTGAACACAGGGCCTGGTAAATGCTGGGCAAACCTGTGCCCCCAGCCGCATCCCAGGCCCTCAGAACTATAAAAACGTTTTTGCTTCATTCTAGGCACTGAAGCAGTCTTCCACGGAGCTGCTCTTTGGAGGACACGAAACCACGGCCAGTGCAGCAACGTCTCTGATCGCTTACCTGGGGCTCTACCCTCACGTCCTGCAGAAAGTTCGAAAGGAGCTGAAGAGCAAGGTAGGAGGACTCTAGGTTCCCTGTGAACTTAAGAAGTTCAGCTGCTTCCTCACCAACTGCCTGGAGAGGACGTGAGCTCCCTGCACTGAATGTTTCTGAAGTGCAGAGCCAAGGTGAGTGGGCCAGTATGTGAACTGAAGAGAGTGGAATGGAGCCGTGGCCCCACTTGGGCAAGGTCTGACCTTGTATGCCTGACCATTCTCTGCCCCTTGCAGATAGATTCCAGAATTGGATTTGGATGTTCAAGGGCAAGAATAATGTGATCAGTGCAAATAGCTGATCGCGGTGGGCAGTGGTAGGAAGTGCATGTGAGTGAGCAGCATTCTCTCAGAACCGTAAATAGAGAGTGGATATGGCCACTAGCAGTGCTTTCCCCACACGATGCCCCATCCAGAGGCCTTTCTGAATCTCATCCTCTTTCTGCCTGCTGCACTGATTTCATTGGATTGGAAAATAACCATTCTGAACGACTCTGAACGACTGTTTTGACAGGGCTTACTTTGCAAGAGCGATCAGGACAACAAGTTGGACATGGAAATTTTGGAACAACTAAAATACACGGGGTGTGTTATTAAGGAGACCCTCCGACTAAATCCACCAGTTCCAGGAGGGTTTCGAGTTGCTCTGAAGACCTTTGAGTTAAATGTAAGATAAGAGTTCTCCCCCATTTGTGCCTTTATCCTGTTTTAAACCTGCATTAGTTTCTGATCGTTAGCTTAAATTCCTTATATTTTGATAACATTGTCTTGCTCTGTGTGGACATGTTTCAGTAACCTGAATGAATCTCTCTCCCTCCTCTTTTCAATGGTAAACTCCAAAGGTATCTACGATGGCTTTTGGTGGGTGAAAGCTCAGTTCCAGCTTGTCAACCCTGGGACACCATAATCTTTTACAGGGTTACCAGATTCCCAAGGGCTGGAATGTTATCTACAGCATTTGTGATACTCATGATGTGGCAGAGATCTTCACTAACAAGGAGGAATTCAATCCTGAGCGGTTTATGCCGCCTCACCCGGAGGATGCTTCCAGGTTCAGCTTCATTCCATTTGGAGGAGGCCTTAGGAGCTGTGTAGGCAAAGAGTTTGCAAAAATTCTTCTCAAAATATTTACAGTGGAGCTGGCCAGGCATTGTAACTGGCGGCTTCTTAATGGACCTCCTACAATGAAAACCAGCCCCACCGTGTATCCTGTGGACAATCTCCCTGCAAGGTTCATCCACTTCCAGGGAGAGATCTGACAAGCTGGAAGTGTACATATGAGTTTTTACAGAGAATCATATGGACTTATTATATTTAATTTCTAAATGCATATTATATTTATGTGTCTCTACTAGAGTACCATGGTCTTTAAATATTAAAAATAATTTGTATAATTTCCAAATAAAGTAAAATTTGAAAGTGCTTTTCTTGCCTTTAAGATTCCTTTTAGAGAAAAGCTGTTTCATTCTTTGTACTTAGTATGCTGAAATAGATGGCTAAATGTCTACCTGGGTGTATGGGCCATTTGTGCCGACCTATTTTTTTATACAGACTAAATCCCAGTTTTTCCCCTTAACAATTATGTGTATCTGTTAGTCCAGAAGTCTGCCTGCAAATTTTCCAAGGTAATGTAGGCACTCTATTTGAAAAAAAAAAAAAATCTGTAAAAATTATTTATTTTTTCAATGCTGGGGATTGAATAGAGGGCCTCGCATGTGGTAGGCAAGTTCAGGGCCTCATGCTGCTAGGCAAGTAAGTTTAATTAAAAGAAATTTTGTTTGGTGGTTCTGGGAATCAGAATGAGTGTAATTTTAGGGTTTTTTTTTTTTTTTTGCTTCATTTTAGAGAAAGATTCTGAAAATTTGCTTGCTGGCTGAGAACTATTATTCTAATATAACACTTTCAGTGTATCTAATAGTCAATAAAAAAATCTATATAGTCTGACAAAATCAGAACTGCTCTCCAAAATTAAGGTTGTAGATAAGACAAAGCCAGTCACTCTAATTCTGGATAGTGTGACCAAAACCAAAAAAAAAAATCACTGATCTATCACCTTTTCTTGGGAGTTGCATATGAAAACAGTTCTGATTAAGGTAAGTCTCTTGTTTAGATCAACTGAGCCCAGGTTTTCTTTATTCAAAATGAGGCAGGAGAAGCAGATTTAGCAAACTGACAGATAAAGTTTTATCTATCCCAGGCAATAGGGTGTGAGCCTGACATGACCGATAAAATGGCCCAGTCATGACCCTGTGAACCTTGGCTAACCTCCGTGAAAGAGCAGTTTTGTCACATTTCTGACCCTGACATGGCCACGTTCGGAGCTGAAGGCCAGACTCTCCATCCAGAGAGGTTAGCCCCGGTGACTTGCTTACGCGAGCACATTTCCCATTTTGAAATGGCACAGTGTGCTTACTGAACCTCCGATGGCTTGTAGGTTTTGGACTTTACAATATTCATTACCATTTTAGAATTTGGCACTGCCACAGAAACTGGGTGGTCTAAATGAATGTTTGAAGGGGTTCTGTCTACAGTTAGAGTTGCATGTTTTACCTGAGCGTAGTGTGTAGGTGGAACATGGGTTGTGCTTCTTGTAGGAATCCTCTGATTTTTAGAGTGTTTACATAGTAACTTCTAATGCTTTTTAATAACTGTATAAGGCCATTTGAAAAAGGAAACAGGCTTTCAACATTTCAGCCAAAGCTTTAGCATTCTGCAGTGTGAAAAGATGACTCCTCTTCTCCATTGCACTTACCCTAGATCTTTCCAGCCCGGAGCACACTAGCCTAAGCATATCATTATTTCTGATAATTTTCACAAGATCAGTTTAAAAATGTTTCAACACTTTCATTTTGATGGAGGACACTTTGCCTTTAACAACAGCATCTTTAGTGACTATGTGGTCCTGCCTGTATATTATCAGCATAACTCATTAAGAAATTTGAGCCATTTTAATATATAATCCAATTTTTTAAATGTGCATTTTTAAAATGTGGAAAACTTTGAGGAAAGCACTTCTAGTTTGCCCTTCCCAGCTTACTTTTAGCTCAGTTAGACCGATCTGTTAGAGTTGTACAGTTTACCTCAAAAAATGTTGAAAACCAATCCTTGATGATGTGCTGAGTGCTGAATAAAGACAGTTCAAGAGTATGAATTTGACTGGATGTTTGCGGGTTGCTGTATTGAACACAGAATAAGTCTAGGTCACAACCAGAGCAAGCATGCTTGTGGCACAGGTACCTCTGGAGCAGTCAGTGTCCATGTCTGAAATGGGGGTGTCGGTTGAGGGAAGTGAGGGATCCCGCGGTTCTGCACAGTGACAAACGTGCTGTGTTCTCTGGGCTGTGGGTGGATCTGTAAGACTGGGCAAGTCAGGGCTCTGTGTATCCTTTCCCACGACACCCTTGGCTCCTGCCACCTTTCCTGCCCTCTTGCCTTCTGTCAGAAGTATGGTATCACCGGTGACAGACCATACTTGGTGTGAAAGCCTCATGCTTTGGCATTCGTAAGGACCGCCTTATTCACACAGCCCTGAGAGACCCAGAGATGGGCTGTGATTTGCCTGAGGCCACATAGTAAGTGGTCAAACTGGACAAGGTCTCTTGATACCTTTTTTTTTTCTTAAAAAAAAACCCTCTTCTTTCTATCTTTCTTTTCTCTCTCTCTCTCTCTCTCTCTCTTTTCCTTCCTTCCTTTGGTAACACCGGGGATTGAACTCAGGGCCTTCACACTGAGCTACCTCTCCAGCTCATTTTATTTTATTTTTAAATTTTGAGACATGACCTCTCTCTGAAACACCCAAGCTGAGCTCATACTTGCCATCTTGCTGCCTATCCTTCTTAAATAATGTAAGTCACCACACCCAGCCCCTTTTCTTCTTTTTTAAAAAACAATATCACCTGCCTGATCTTTCCAGCTTCTCAGGCAAAATACCAAACCCAGGGGTCTGCAACCCAATGTCTCCTTCCACTCCTCCCCAAATCTGCCACAGTGCAGATCGATTCTTTTGCAGGCCACCAGAGGTGACTGGCAATGGGAGCTGTGAGGTGAAATGGCTGCTGCTTCCAGACCCTTCCTCATCTGGGTGGTTTACGTACTCTTTGTACTTTGCCATGCCCCAGTAGTCCACAAGGGGGCGGACTTCCCCCTTCTATGCTAAGCTCAGGGTCTAGTGATTTTTCCACCAGTGTCCCTGAAGTGCAGGGTCCACATACTCCAGCCCAGGGCAGCTTTGACCCCAGACAGGAAGAGGCTGCAGAAATCTCATAGTTTACCAAGTTACCACGAAAGGCTTGGTCAAACTACCTGGCCCCTTTGAAAGGGGTCAGCCTAGGCTGCCTTGACCTAGACTATCTTTCCATTCCTGAACCAGTCTTCTGTAGTATGTGGGGGCAACCAGCGCAAGGATTCAGCATTCGCCACATGCTGCCCGTGCTCTCACCTGGATGGCCTTACTCCGTGGTGGCAAGCCTACGTCATATGCCTTAGCGGGCTATTTGAAAGCCCCAAAAGGTTCACCATCACTGCTCTTATTCTAGGAAATTATCTCAGTTTTGAGGTAGCAATGAACCCACTCTTACGAGAACTAGTAAGTGTTTGGGTGACTTTAGAAAAGTCCTGGAGCAGTCCTATGGAAGCACTGTTCGAGAAACAAAAACTGGCTAGAATGGTTGTGATGTCTCCTTTGAACAATTTGAATGGAGTTATAAGTACGGCTCCAGACCTGTTCTGAAGAGCAGAACGCATACTGAGGGCAGTGAGGTAGAAGGGAGATGTAAGGAGACAACAAGAGCCCTTTGGTGACAGACAGATGCCTTGTGAGAGACCAGACTCCCTCGCAGAAGGAGACATCCAGCTGAGCTGGGTAAGTAAGCTCGCCGTCATGAGAGTTGTGACGAGGAGGATGAAGTCGAGTTACAACACTCCTACTTCTCTTCCAAAATTAAGAAGTTGGAAGCTCTGAAACGTGATTCTATATTAGGTCAGTTCCTCAGATACCCACTTGACTTTGAAATGCAGATTAATTCCAATCTAGGGCAATAAGACCCTTCACATTCTCTTCCAGACATCCTGTTGTCCTGAGCGATCCTCCAACTCCAGGGCCAGATGTGAAAGTGGAGGGCACGGGACTGAGCTGTGATCTCAGAGGCAGAGTGTCATGTGATCTGTCGTTTCCAGCTGGAGGACACTGGCAAAGTCTCTCCTAGCTACTGTCCTTTGCTGGCCATTCAGAAGGCTCAGGGTTGCATCCGGTGTTCTCCAGAACTCCCACAATGCCACGCAGGACACTGAACTCTGCTCACTCCATCTTTTTCCTCTACCTTCTGGAAAACTACTCCAGGCTAGGCAGCGTGTCTTATCGTTCGACTCTTGTAAATGTAGCCTGTGCTCATACCCCTCCCACACTCCCCAGAATAAACTTACACATAGTAGGTGTTCTTTGGGAAGAAAGCTTCCTGGGGCCAATTGACACCATTTACCTTATGTTTCTCCATTTTACATGGTGCCATGTTTTTCTTTGAAAAGTGAAACTTTCATCGTTGGAAAATCTCAGAGGCCGTAAACTTACACGGCTGTGGTTTAACAGCATGTCACATTCCTGAAACCGATGCTCGGTGGGTTTTTGGCCAAGCAAGCTTTCCTTCCTTTGAAGTAGAGTCAGCTCGAGTTAGAACGCTGGGCCCGGGGTGGAGACTGAGCTCTGGACTGCGTGGTGGGCTTTCTGGGTGAGAGTTATCATGTTGCAATGTTTGTAACCACAGCTCTGCAGTACAAAAGCTGCCCTCACTGCAGCCAAACCCTCCCTGGTCCATGAGGGGTTGGCTGTCTATGCATATATGTCTGAGAGTAGTTGTTTCAAGATTTCTATGTAAAATCACTGGTAAGTTCACTTAAGTAATGAAAGGAGACCAAGGTGCTTCCCTTGTAATTTGACCAAGTTCATAATCACAGCCACATCATTTCACTGACTGATTCGTTCTGCACGGCCACGTCCTCCAACACACGAGTGATCTATTGAATGACAGACAAGGGCACTCAATGTCTTGAAACAGAAAGTTCATTTAATATCAATTAGTCGGAGATTTCTGGAACTAGAAAATTGACTGTGGACTGATCATCCGAAACCCTCAAGTTACAGCTAAGAAATCTGAGGTTCAAAGAAACCTTAGGTTTCAACAGGGAATGGTCCCAGAGTGTTGTAGCACTTGGCTTTGATTTTTTTTTTTTAAAGATACCTTGCTTATTTATATATGTATCAGGGAAAGAACAACAAGGGAGCAGATTATTTGATACCAAAGTGTTTCTAGGTTCTTCCTCCTCACTGTACCTCTGGGAGAGAGGCTCTTAAAGGTCCTGTGAGAACTCGGACTTTTATCTCCACGAAGAATTGGACTTGAAGCCTCACAGGAAGTACAGTTGCTGGCCTTTCTGGTGATGCTAGTGGCTAGATTGAACATTGGTAGAACTAGACTCTCAGACATTTTCCACTTCTTCTACCAGACAGAAGAAAATAGTTTCTAAGTCAGGAATACTTACTTGTGAGCAAAAGATGCTCTCAGAAATCTAGGTTTGTTGAAACACAGATTATTGGATCTCACCCCTGTCACATCTCCAGCTGATGGGGTTGGACCACAATTGGAGAATCACCAGTGATCAGTTTCTCATCTGTAAGTCAAGGGTCAGAGACATAGGAGGGTTGGCAGATAATGTTACAAGTGACCAAGTGTACCCTGAGCCAGGTGCCCCATGTGCTGACTGTACTCCCTCGGGTTCGCTGTGCTGCCAGCCCTGGCCTCCTCTTGTCTTGTAGGAATGAACACTTTGGTCTGGAGCCCTTCAATGGTTTCAGAAGGTGCTGAGCATCCAGATTTGTACTGGAATATCTTTTTTAGACATTGGTAGTCAATTCACATCTTAAAACAACATATAGCCAAAATAAAACTTGTTTGCAGCCCTACTGGCTGCCAATTTGCAATTTTTTTACTCTTTGATCCTGAGGAAATTTTTAGAGGGCTCCATCAAGAGTAGTTTCAGTGAAGGCTGGGGATCTAGTCCAGTGGTTCCAGGTATCTGCCTGGCAAGCCCAAGGCCCCAAGTTTGATGCCCAGTAACCACATACCACAGTGCCGGGTATGGTGGCTCACATCTGTAATCCCAGCACTTGGGAAGCAGAGGCATGAGGATTCCTGTGAGTTCAAGACTAGCCTGAGCTATATAGTGAGTTTGGGGCCAGCCTGAACTACAAAGTGAGACCCTGCCTAAAAAAGAGTAGTTTTGGTGAATGGTTCTGTTTCAGAGTCTCTTCTACAGTTGCAGTTGAGATATTGGACTTCTTACAGTTGTCTCAAGGTTTGTCCATAGCAGGAAGATCTGCTCTCAAAATGGCTTACTAACATGGGTGTTGTCCCTTAACTATACAATGGAAGGTGAATTTTACTGGAGACTAAATGTATGGTTTGTCCCCTTCCAAATGTGTTGCTCCAGTGGATATTATGATAAGGCATGAAGCCAAAACAGTTCTATTAGTTTGGTCTTTGTTGTTAGTACCCTGCTATGTGATTCTCTCCATGGCTGCACTTGGTGCAGCAACTGGTTTCACTCAGAACAAGTGATTTGAAGAAAGGAGTATAATAGAAGCCCTAATTTCTTTCAGGACATTAGTCCTTCTATTGTTAGGCCAAAATACTTGAGGTAGCTTAACGGAGAAAAGATTTATTCTGGTTCATTTTCTGAAGTTTCAGTTCATGGTCAGATGGTTCCAGCACTTTAGGATTGTGGTGAGGCAGAAACATCACGGTGGAAGACAGCTCCTCATCTTATGGCGACCAGGAAGGAGAGAGAGTTGGAGAAGAGTCAGAGAAGGCCTGCCTTCAATGGCTGCTTCCTCCAGCCAGTCCTCATCTCCCAGCAGCCCATTCAGCTGTGAACTCTGTGGATTTACGTGTTGATGAACTTAGTGCCCTTGACACATGAGTCCTGTGGGGGACACTTGACACTTAAACCATAATGCTAGTCCCGGAAGTCACACTTCATCACATTGTATCCTATCGTTTGGTACCATGTTGCATCATATCATATCGATTACATATGTCAGCTGTTCAGTGTAGGGAGGCACCATATTAGGGTGTGAATATCAGCAGCTGAAAAGTCACTGGCACCCGTTGGAGGCTGGCTTCCACCGTGAGTTTGAGTGGCTGTGTAGACTTCTCCTACTTTCATCTTGTTTCCAGACCCCCCACTGCTTTCTAAGCTTGTCCCTGTGACCCATCACGTAGGAGCAGTTATAGCTCATGTCAAGAAGCAAACTGCAGCATCCTTCAGCTGAAGGAGTCTAACAGCTCACTGAGGCCAAGGTACAAACCGCAAACTCCGGGGTACAGCTTGAGCAAACTCTGGGGTACAGCTTGAGCAAACTCCGGGGTACAGCTTGAGGATGTTTAAACTCTCCTGTTTGCCAAAGTTTCCAATAAGCCAATTTCATTTATTTGTATTACTTTTCAGACTTCTGAGTTAGGTGAGCTTTTAAGTAATCACAAAGGTGACCAACTTTCTTGGTTTGTCTGGGGCTCAGGGATTTCCTGAAATTCAGGACTCTCAGCGCTAAAGCTTGGACAAGCTCGGGAGCCCACCTAGATGAGAACAGACCCAGTCCCTTCCACAGTGCTCCCCAGAACCGGAGTATCTGGACCCCTGACTGCTCTAAGAAGAGCTGCAACATCTGACACCCCACAACAGACGTAATAAATTAAGCTGCAGTTTCACCAGAGTGCGAGAGAAGCTCTGCACCCTGAAGCTGGAGGATCTCTGGATGGAAGTAAGGTGTTTGCTTCAGCGACACACAGATTAAAGTTGGAAACGATGCCTGAACTTGAGCTTCCTGAGGACTCAGCTTTTGTACCCCTGTGGATAAAACAGATTTCACAATGACCTCCTTATATGGTGGTAGTTTGACTTTGATATATATATCTTATTTTTTTTTCCTGCCTCTCTCACCCCCCAAAGTAAAGACATCTAAAATTTCATTGTTGGAAGAAACCTAAAAGTCCCAGCTCTCACCTGGGATTGAGTAATGGTTTTCATGAAACTATTTTTACAGTTGAAATTTCCCCTCTCCATACAAAATGTCATAAACCATGCAGATAAGAAGAGATTACTGGGCATTTAGGTTGTTTCCAGTTTCTGACACCCTAAGCAATATACAGTAAATAACCTTATATGTACAGACTCATGTACAAAGTAGTGCTTTGAGTCCTGAAATAAGGTCGCTGTGATATTGAGGATTTGCATTTAAAACTATCATGGATATTTGAAAAGGTCCATGTCCAAAGAGGTGTGTTTGAAAAAAAATTGCAGTGCATTTGTCCTAGGGAGCTATAATAGAATAAGTACTGTGAACATCCCCGCTGACCTTGAGGATGGCTACGATACACTGTTTTACAAGAAGACTAAGTGGCGGAAGGACTTAGTCGATAGGGGGAGAATTGAAGAGGATTCTTTGTAAGGCGACCATTCGTACTTCTTCAATACACTTACGGATGCTTCCTCTGGATGTGAAGAATACTGTTCATTTGTAATCAAGAATTGTAGGAGAGGGGCTGGGGATTTAGCTCAGTGGTTCTGGTGCCTGCCTTGCAAGCACAAGGTCCTGGATTTGATCCCCGATCATCACGTACCACGTGCTAGGCATGGTGACTCACGCCTGCAATCCCCGCACACGGGGGTTGGGGGGCAGAGACAGGAGAATTGCCGAGTTTGAGACTGAGTTTAGGCCCCGTCTGAACTACAAAAGGAGAGCCTGTCTCAAAAAACTAAAGAAAAAATAAAAAAGAATTCTAGGAGAGAGAAGAGGTGGAGGTGCTGTGGCTGACGTGAGCAAGACTCCAGGGACCGGGGCTGGTCTCGTTCAGCCCGCCCTTCCCTCTCCGCCCCACCTTCATGGTTCCATCTTCCTACTCTCAGACGTACTATCCCTGGCCAGTTGTGAGCATCTGACTGGCTGAGGCCGGGTCATATTCTGGCTAACTATAGGAGAGGGATGTCGGACCTACTTCCGTGCAAGGGGTCTGTGGCCCATCTCTGTTAATGTTACTAGGCCCCTAATCAATGAATTAAGTGCAAAACTTTACAGCTCTACCCTTTTGAAACCTCTATGTATTTTGGGGAAGCAATTCTGTGTTAGTTGACAGTATATCTATAGCATGCAAGAAGTAGCCAACATTTATTGAGCATATACCACTACAAATGCTAAGTATTTCACATTTTTTTCACTGCATATGCATGAATACATGATGATATTCATGATGAAAATAAGACAGGGTCTTGATATATTGCCCAGGCTGGCCTTGAACTTTGAGCCTGAGTGCTTTCTGTTTTAGTCTTCTGGGTACCTGGGACCATAGGTGCCATCAAGCACAGCTTCAATATAATTTTGTTAAAGTGCTGGAGAATGAACCTAAACTAAAGCCTTTGTATGGTAGACGGGCACTCTACTAACCGAGCTACATAGTTTGCTAAATTGTCCAAACTTGGTCTTGAAATTTCAGTTCTCTTAATTCAGCTTCCCAAACAGCTAGGATTCCAAGCATGTGCCACTGTAACTGGCTTTTGGATATAATTTTAATGCTAGTTTTACAAATTGAGTCACTGAAGTACATACCAGTTGGATAACTTGCCCAGAGTCACACAGCTAGTGGGTGCTGGAGAGCAGATTTCAACCCTGTGTATTCAAGTAAAAGGATCTAATTATTATACTGTACTGTCCACAAGTTTGTACAACTTAGGATGGGTATTGATTTTATTGGTCTAATAATGAGTCCCATTTTCGCTGGAGCATGTAGTATGTGCTAGGAATTATCTCTACTGCTTTCTATGAATCAACTCATTTAATGCTCACAGTAACATAAAAAGAAAAATCATTAGTAATATCAGCCCCTCACTCAGGGTTCTTCTGTCAAGTGGGAGACTCAATTGGGGTTCACATCTGGTCTGTCTCCAGAGCCCAGACAGCCAGCACAACACCCAAAGCTGTCTGTTCTCTTTGCTTACTCACACATCAATATGCTTTTTCTTCTATATTGATTTGAATGCAGTTATCTTTGGAGACATGGAAACGCAGGCAATTATGGAGACACTTCTGCTGAAGTTAAGGTTTTATTTCAATTTTCTATTTCATTTTGTCTTTGAAGTTCTGAATTCAAGCTGATGTCAGCTAAAGTAATTTAAATTAAACTTGACCTCAGTCATTTGTGGGATTTGGTTGGGAAGAAATCTGAAAATACAAAGGAGGAATGTGTATGTGTGTGTGTGTGTGTGTGTGCGCGTGTGCGTGTGTGCTGGTGACTGTAAACATATCCTAACTTTCCATTATTACAGAGAAGATTGGAAAGAATAAAAAGTGAAAGGAATAAATATCATTTTCATGTTAAATTGTTGCACACTTGAAGTATAAAGATATGGTTCTTTTGCAGGGGATGGCTTCAAAAAACAGCTTCACTGCTAGAGGAAATATGTTTCTCAAAGTGAAAATAGAGTCTAGTCTCAATTTGAACTGCAAATCCTTCCAAAAGGAGAGTGAGAAGGAACTATAATTCTGGCAGGAATGAATTCGTTCTAATTTATCTTATACAACTTCATGTGAGAAGCTTTAATTAAATTGTAATTATTATAAAAATTCAGGTATTTTCCTGATCTGAAAGTTTTAGATAAGTGTGAATAGCCAGGTAATTTTATACAGAAACGATTTGATTTGAGATGAAATGAAAGGCACTCATGACTTCTGCAGGCTGGATTATTGGAAGCAGAAATTGCAGGGTGTGTTTGGTGAAGTGGACTGTAGACATCAGACTTGTCTCCGGGCGGATAAACCACCCGATGGAGAGCAGGACCAGACGCAGGGAGGGGCAGAGGAGGTCACGTTCATTTGGCAGAGGCCTAGCATGGCGCCAGGGACTTGGGTTCTGCACGGCTCGTCCTGCACGTTCACGTGGGCATCTTCAGACCTGGGTTTCAGACGAGCATAAGTGAAGCTCAAGGAGGGAAGGAACTGACCCGAGACCCCCGCTGCTAAGTAGTGGTGAGCTTAAACTCGGCGCGTCAGGGAAGAGAAAGCGAGGGCACCGCGGAGGGGACACCCGGGAAGTGTGTCAAGGAGCAGACGTGGATGTGGGTAGCGCAGGACAGTGACCCGGAAAGACGGGGGACCCAGACCGGGTGCTGCTGCGGGAAGGGGGCTGGACCGCGGGCAGGGAGCCGGGCCGCGGGCGGGGCGTCGCGGGGAGCGAGCGCGCTGCGGAGGCGGGTGGGTGCCAGGCGCTGCGTCCGGCAGGCACAGGCGGGTCGGCCCCGGGGACCGGTGGGCCGGGCCGGACCGAGGGAGGGCGCGAAGCCTGAGAGCTGAGCGCAGACGCCCAGGCCAGGCTGGCCTTGCTTGCTTCCCCTTTCTCTTAAGGCTTCTTCGGAGGTAACCCTAAAAGACGGAATTTGACGTGTGTTGGGAGAGAGAGAAAAAAAATCATAAAAGGGACTTTTGAAAATCAAAGAAAAAGAAAGAAAAAGAGACGTAATTGGATTTTGAGAACCATGCCTTCATTATTAAAACAGACGAAACGAAGGTCTGCTTTGTAATCTCTGTCTTTAGTCTCAATGAACACAGTGGTCTTCTTGCATGAGTGAAAATGTAATGTCCTGAGCCGGTGTTTGGCGCTGTGGGGAGGCGCTGGGCCAGCTCGGAGGAGGGGAGGGGGAGGGGCGGGAGGGGGAGGGGAGCCCGGTCACCGGCTGTGACTGCAGCCTGGCCTGGGAGAAGCCCGGGGACCCAGTCCCCAGCACTCTGCAGGGCGAGTCTGGCGCTTACTGACACCCGGCAGGAAGTCTGGCCCGAAGGGCTGGGGTCGGACGCTTCCCCTCGGCCGGTCGTCCAGGCCGACGCTGCCTCCCGCATCAAAGGCCCCATTCGCCCAGTGCGGCTGCCTCCGCGGCTGGAAGACGACAGGAATGTGGAGGCTGGAGTGGTGCCCACGTCCCCCTTGGAGCATCTGGCATGGATTTTGTTGGCTCCCAGGCTGGTAGCAGGGGCCAGACGGGGGCAGGGCGAATTGGGGGCTTCCCAAAGAAGCTCCCCCTCTAGGGAAGTTGGTGGCTATTATTGGCTGCTCTGCAAACCTTCAAGTCATAATAACCCCCAGGGTCCTCTGAGCCACTCCACAACTTCAAGTCTGAACCTGGCTCAGCTGTCGCCTGGTCAGGAACGACCACCCAGCCGCCCTCTTCAAAGTTGCTCTCCCCTCCCTGGGCAGTCCCTCTGCCCTCTCCTTGCTCGCTGTCCTTCGGAACACCCTCTAGTGTGATGTGTACCTTCCCAGCTTGTTTACGGTCTGTCCTCTTCCCTAAATCTAAAGTTCTTCCGCAGACAAGCAGAGGCTGGAGGCTGGGTGAGCAGTTAGGAGGGTCTTCCTCTTCCCTCCCTGGAGAAGGTGTCCTGAGTTAGGCCTGCGAATCTGAGAAGTCATCGCAAGGGTCCTGGAGACTCAGGACTCACTAGCTGGAGCTCTTCTTCTGGGAGTATCTTTACGGAGATGCTGTCGCTAGTCACCTTCTGAAGTCACAGGGGAGGTCATGGGTCAGGGTGATCCACAGGAAGGTGGGATGCTGGGCATCAGAGCTGAGTCCTGGCCTCTTTTCATGGCTGCAGCTCGTGCAGAGTGGATTGTGACTCTGGAGGCCAAGGCGAGCATATGTTGTCCCCAGTTGGATCCCATAACATGGAGCAACTGTGAGAGGACACTTCTGAGAGGGGTTGGTACAAACATCTGCAAAGGCAGAGAAGGAAGAGAGGCGGCAACGGGGCTGGGAAAGGAGGATCTACCCAGCACAGACGGGACGGCTTTTGTATCTTCACTGCTGCCTGGCTTTACTTATTTCTGCTCCAAGCTTCAGAGAATAGACCACACTCTTGGCTTCTGGATAAGGCCTGAGGGTCAGACATCGGAGGAAAGGGTAGCTGCCCTGGACTGCCCCTTTAGAGTAAGGTGATCCTGGGGCCTGCCAAACTCAGATTTCTAGAGTATATTCCAAAATCAGTACTTTATTTTTTTGAGACAGGGTCTCACTTTGTAGTTCAGGGTGCCCCAAGCTCACTATGTACCCCAGGTTACCCTCGAACTCAGCAGTCCTCCTCTCTCTGCCTCCCAAGAGCTGGGATTACAGGTGTGAGCCACCACACCCGGCACTGTGGTATGTGGTTGCTGGGGATTTAACTTAGCACCTTGCACCTGCAAGGCAGACACTAGAACCACTGAGCTAAATCTCTGGTTCTCAAACTTAGTACATTTTAAGCCATTCCTTTCTGCACAGATGAACATTTCATTTATTTATGCATCATTCACTTTTCCTACATAACTATACAGTTGTTGTTGTGGACAGAACTCTAAGACAGTCCCGGAGGTTCTCATCCTTCTTATTCATGTATCCTATAATGGTTCCTTCACTTGAATGTCAATGTCTGCTGCACTCATGGATGAGAGGAGAGAGGCTGGGCCTGCCTGGGTCCTGCTCAGAGGCAGTGCAAGGGCTGAGGGGAACTCTGGCTGGATTGCAGGTCTCTATCCTCCTTCTGCTCCCAGATGCCACTCACTAGGCCCAGCAGCCAAGGGACTCGGGTGGACATTCTCTATACTGTGGTTTTCAGTCACTGACAGTGACAGTGACTGTCCAGAGACAGAGATGGAGACAAAGGCATTTCTGAGAACTTCGTCTTACTGGATCTGACTCCTTGCTGTAGGAGTGTGCAATTTCCACCAGAAAAGGTTGGGCTAGCCCCAAACACTAATTAATGTCGTTTTTTTTTTTTTTTTTCATGTGGCAGAATTTGAGCTACTTCTCATCACTTGGACAAAGAATACTTCGTATTCCAGTGTGTATGATATTGTAGGAAGTATAATTTGGTCTATTATTTTTGGAGGATAATCAAAAGCTTTAAACTTACACATAAATATTGACCCAAATGTTTAAATCTTGATTTTTGAGCTAATATTTAACTAGAAGAATGTTTACTGGAAAGTGTATTATAGAAAACATTGTAAGAAATTCACCTTCCAGTGCCAGGGGAATGGGAAGCCATCTGAACAACAGAGGACTATGAATTATTAAAAATGATGCTGAGTATAGGATCCATGTGTGCCCTTACCTGCCATTCCCCTGCTGGTCCAAATCTTGCACAACCTGCACAGGAGGCAGGAGGGAAAGGACTCAGGCTCCCACCCCTTGTGACACTGTCACTGGCCCTGGCCTCGAATGACCTGTGTGGGAGGCAGGATTCACACCCCACCCCTCTTGTCACTCTAAACTTGTCTACAGCCAGTTCATGGCAGGGTGGGAGGAGGCTCAGAGATGCATGGCAGGAAGTTCTGAAAGAGTATCCTTGAAAGTAAAACAGCCGATAAGGTGCTTGGCTAATTTAGAGAAGATATATCTAATCAGATAATGACACCAGTAAAACAAATAATCAGTGAGTCTAGAAAAGACACTAATAAAAACCCAGTAGAGTTGAAAAAGAGATGAAAAACATGAATGCCCAGCATAGAAAACCATGGGAATCTATAAAAAAGTTCCAAAGACAAATTAAGGAGATTAAAAATACGACTGAAAGTATAGACAGCAGAAATGACCAATATAGCGACCGTGTCATATCTAGGGAACAGAGCTGTGGTCAATGATCAGTTAATGAGAGATTCCTTAAAAACAACAGGAGAACATGAAAAATTGATCCAACAGGTTCTAGGCAACTTAAATACTGATATAAGAGTAATTGGAATGTATGAACAATCAGAAGATAGCACAAAGGGCATAAAAAGCCTATTTATAGATGTACTAGCAAAAACGCTTCCAGACATGGTGTTATGGCTTGTGCTTAGATGTCCTCTCAAAGCCTCAGGTGGTCACAGATGGGGCTTTTTCAGAGGTGGTTGGATCTAGAGTATGTGATGCTGAAATTGATTCATGGTGCAATAATAAGATCAAGGACACTCTTACTAAGAGACTAAGCGTTAAGGGTGTGAGTACTCCTGAGTAGCCTGGATAAGATAAAAGGGCTGGAAAAGGATGTAACCCCTTGTTTACTTGCTTTGCAGCCTTCTGTCCACCATGAACTGTTTTCTTCTGCGATGTCTGTCTGCCATCTACCCTGCCTTAGAGCTGGTTGATTATGGACTGAAACCTCTAGAAACTGTGACATAAATAAACTTTTTGCCCTTTAACTTTGAGTGTTGAATATTTTGGCTCAGCAATGAGAGAAAGATAACTAAGACACATAGAAACAGGACTTAACATATAGATAATGGACACAGATAGAACCCTGAATAGCCGTGATCAGAAAATACCACTCCATGACACATAATAATTAAAACACCAGAAATCCAACGCAAGAATAGGATTTTAAAGGCTGCTAGAGAAAAATCAACAAATCACCCACGGAAGGAAGATCTGATGACAGATTCTCAACACAAAGTTTAAAGGCAAGGAGAACTTGGAATAGAGAGCTCTAAAAGAAATCAGTTTTCAACACCGGTTGATATATCTTATAATTATCTTTCAAAAGTGATGGGGACAGGGCCAGGTATTTGGCTCAGTGGTTCTGGTACCTGTTTTTGCAAGCACAAGGGGTGGGGTTCAATCCCCTAGTAACCACATACAATACTGGGCATGGAGACTCACACTCACCAGCAATCAGTACCACATACCACAGTGCCAGGCATGGTGGCTCACGCCTGTAATCCTAGCACTCAGGAGGCAGAGGCAGGAGGATTGCTGTGATGTGAGTTTGAGGCTGAGCTCAGGGCCAGCCTGAACTACAAAGTGAGACCCTGTCTCAAAAAAAGCAAAGAGTGATGGGAACATAAGATATTTACATGATAAACAGAACCAAGAAAATTCATGAACACCAAAGTGGCACTCCAAAAATTTCTTAAGGATGTCCTAGAAGAAGAAAATTAAGTTAACAATGCCATAAAGGCCTATAAAATTAATATATCAGGTAGAGCTAACAATTACGTAGAAGGAAGTAAAAGTAAAATAACAATAATTAAATAATACAATGACAAGAGTAAGTTTATATCTATCTAATGAAAATTTGCAAATCAAAAGATACAAATTAGGATAAGGGATTGAGAAACTAAATCGAATAGTATGCTATATACATGAAACACATTTAACATGAAAAAAATTCATAGATTAAAAATCAAAGGGTGAGAATTAATATTCCATGAAATAGGAATCTGAAAAAAAAGAGTAGTAGGAGATATTATAAATATATGTACCTGAAATCATAGTGTACCCAAGTTCATAAAACAAATACTAATAGACATAGTAAAGCAGATACCCACATATACAATTATATTGGTGAACCCAAATACCCTGCTATCAAAAATAGATCAATTAAACAAAAAATCAATAAAGAAATATCAGAATTGATCTCAACCTTTGAACAAATGAAGTTAATAAACATAGAATAGCCCACTCAACAATAAGAGCATACACATTCCTTTGGGAAAAACATGATACTTTCCCCCCAAAAGACCACATACTAGCTGATAAAGCATGCCTAAATAAATGAAAAAGAATAAAACTTTAATACACATATTATCATGTACCAAAGTACAATGAAACTAGAAATCAATGCAAAAGAAATCATGGAAAATATGGAAATTATACAACATACTCTTGAATAATCAGTGACAACAGAAGAAATTAAGAAAGAAATGACAGTTCTTGGAATTAAATGATGATACCAGCACAGCATAACAAAATTTATGGAATACAATGAAGCAGACATGAGAGAAGTTTATAGCTGTGAATGCCCACATTGGAAATATGAGTCCAAATAAATAACCTAATGATGCATTTTAAAGTCCTGGAGGTAGGTGTGACAGTGCATGCCTATAATTCCAGCACCAGGGAGGCTGAGGTTGAAGTCAAGCCTAGGAAACATATTTTCCTGAACAAATCTGCCTGAACAAAATATTGAGATCCTTTCTCAAAAACAAACAAAATAATAAAAATAAAGCCCTAGAAAAACAAGAACAATCTAAGCCCTGAGCTTGTATGGGAAAGGAAATAAAAAAGATCAGAGCAAAAAACAGTGAAATGGAGGGGCCGGGGAGTTAGCTCAGTGGTTCCGGCGCCTGTCTTGCAAGCACAAGGACCCAGGTTCGATTCCCCAGTAACCACCTACCATACTGGGTGTGGAGACTCACCCCAGCAGCAACCAGTACCACATACCACAGTGCCGGGCGTGGTGGCTCACGCCTGTAATCCCAGCACTCGGGAGGCAGAGGCAGGAGGATTGTGATGTGAGTTGGAGGCTGAGCTGAGGGCCAGCCTGAACCACAAAGTGAGACCCTGTCTCAAAAAACCTAAAAAAAAAAAAAAAACCAAAAAACAGTGAAATGGAAACTTAAAAAAAAAATACAAAGAATCAGTGAATCAAATAATTGGTTCTTTGAAAAAATAAACAAAATAGGTTCTTAGCCAATCTTATTTTTAAAAAGTAAGAAGAGACACTAATCAATGCAATTAGAAATGAAAAGGTGAAATCACAGCAGACACTGCCAAAATTCAGAGAATTGTTGCCATCCAATTCGTATACAGATATGTCAAAAAATTAGAGAACTCAGAAGAAGTGAAGAGATTCTTAGATGAATATGAATTACCAAAACTGAACCACAAAGACTTAAAAACCTTGAACATTCCAATAACAGGAAATGAACTCGAAGCAATAACAATAATTTTAAATAATACCAACTAAGAAGAGCCCAGGGCCTGACGGACTGACAGCCAAATTCTACAAGAACTTCAAGGAAAATATAACAGCACTCCTCAGACTCTTCAATGACACTGAGAAGTAAAGAGTTCTTCCAAAATCACTCTTGGTAGCTAACATTCTGGTCTCTTAACTAGAAAAAAATCCAACTAAAAAAGAGAACTTCAGGTGGATATTTCTAATGAACATAGGTGCAAATAGCCTTAACAAGGATTTAATTTGATATGATTCCATTTGTTGACTCTTGATATTATTTCTTGGGCCACTGAGGTTCTATTAAAAAATGTTTTTGCCTACACTTAGGTCATCAGTGTTTTATCTTACTCTTTCAGAAAATGAAATATTTCTGTTTTAACGTTTAGATCTTAGATATTGGTAAGGTACTAACAAAGACAATGCAATAAATCATCAAAGAGATCATACAACATAACCAAGTAGGCTTCATTGCAGGGGTACAAGGATGATTCAACATATTCAAATCGATACGTGTAATTTACCAGATAAACAGACCTGAGGACAAAAGTCACATTATCATCTCACTAGATGCAGAAAACGGTAAAATTCAACATCTATTCATGATTAAAAAAAAAAAAAACTTGAAGAAAATAGGTAAAGAAAGACTGCGTTTCAGTCTAATAAAAGCCATTTATGACCAGTCTACTTCCAATATTATACTGAATGATATAAAAACTGAAAGACTTTCTTCTAAAATGAGGTTGTCCATTATCATCACTTATGTTCCATTGTCCTTGAAATATCAGCCACAGCAATTAGGGAAGTAGAGAACTAAAAGGGATACACATAGAGGAGGACAAAGTCAAAATATCATTCATTATTTGCAGATGACATGATCCTTTATTTACATGTCCCAAAATATTCCACCAAAAGACTCACAGAATTAATAATCAAATTAACAATATAACAGACCACAAAATAAATCCACAAAAATCAATGGCATTCCTATATGCTAATAATGCACTCACTGAAGAAGAAATCAGGAAAACAATAGCATTCACAGTAGCAGCAAAATACTTTAAATATACATGCCTGCCTGGCAAGCATGAGGTCTTGAGTTTAATCCCTGGTACTGTCAAAAATTAAAAAAAAATATTTAGGAATTAACCTGGCCAAGGAAGTGAAAGAGCTCTAAAATAAAAATTACTTCACTCTGAAAATGGAAATTGAGAAGGACAACAGAAAGTGGAAATATATCTACTGATCCTAGATAAGCAGAACCAATATAATCAAAATAGCTATTCTTTTAAAATTGATTTTTAGATTTAATACAATCCTAATCAAAACACTGATGACATTTCTTGAAGATCTAGAGGAAACAATCCTAAAGTTCATCCGGAAGAAGAAGAGATCTGGAAAAACAAAAGGGATCCTGGGCAACATATCCAAGCAGGTGGCCTCACAATCCCCGACTTGGCGTTATACTATAAAGCTATGGTGATTAAAACAGCATGACGCTGGCATTGAAACAGGCATGTGACACAATGGAACAGAGCAGAAGAAGCAGAAATGAGTCCAAGCACGTACAGCTACTTGATTTCCGGCAAAAGGGCCAAATTCCTACACTGGAAAAAAGACAGCCTGTGCAAAAGAGGTGCTGGGAAGACAGGACATGCACAAGTGGAAGACTCATGGTAGGCCTCTATGTCTCATCATGCACTAAACTAAAATAAAAATGGATCAAAGATCTAAACATTTTATCTTCTGGAAGGTAAAATGGCTTCAACTCTTGAAGACATAGGTATAAGTAAGGATTTATTGAACAGGACTCTAATGACACAAGAAACAATATCAAGAATCAACAAATGGGATCATTTGTTGACGTCTACACAGTAAAGGAAACAATCACCAGAATGAAGAGGCAACATACAGAATGGGAAAAAAATTTTACCAGCTATTCGTTAGACTGAAGACTGACATCTAGAATACATGAAAAACTCAAAAAAATTACACTCCGGGTCTAGGGAGGTAGCTCAGCGGTGACATGCCTGCCCGGAAGTGCACGGTCCTGAGTGCAATCCCCAGTATCAAATACACCAAATTGCACTCCTCAAAATAAAAGAGTCAGAAAAAAAAAGACTCAGTCAAAATTAGGCAACAGAAATGAATGGACACTTCTCAGAAGAAGTACAAATGACTAATAAATACAGAGAAATTGTTGAACCTGGCTGGCCTTCAGAGAAATGCAAATTAAAACTACATTGAAATATCATCTGACCCCCCCAAAGAATGGCTATAATCAAAAATCTAATAATAATAAATGCTTGTGAAGATGTGAGGGAAAAGGAACTCTTCTACATTGCTGGCAGGAACGTAAACTAGTATAACGACTATGGAAATCAGTAGAGATTCTTCAAAAAATTAAAAATATAAATTCCGTTTGATCCACCCACTCCTTTTCTGGTATAAGAGAAATACAACTTCCAGCCTGCTACCCATCAGGTGTGCTGAGTTCATGTTACCTGAAATCATAGAATGAGTTCAAAGGACAACAAAGGTTAAAAGTAAGACTTATTGAGAAATAGCACATGAGAGAAGATGGGTCCCCAAAATAGCAGGCCACCAAGGCCTTTTTTCAGGGGTAATTTATACAGCAAATTCACAATATGGGTACAATCAATCCACAGGAATAACAAGATAGCCTCTCAGCCAATACTGACTCAACAGGGGAGTGAGTCATGTAGCAGGTGTGCGTGGAAAGAGTAAGGGCTGTTTCAGGATGGGGTGGATCCAGATGTTCTGGTCAACTCCTGGCTGACTGATGTCTCTGAACTTTATGGATCAGATGGTGCCAAAGTCCCATCTCCAGTTATTGTTTATCGCTCAGGGTGGCACAGAACCCTGGTCATTGCATGGTTGTGTTCTTGTCTTTTGCACCGACTCTCTCTTGAGGTCTTGTCCCTGTCTGACTACCTATTAATTTCTATTTAACTTAGCTTCCTATCATACTTCTAGGTATCTTCCCAAAGGAGTTAAAAACATCATATTAAAAGGATATACACATACTAATTTTTATATTAGCAAGATCTTGGAAACAGTATATATCATCAACTGATGAATGGATAAAAAAGTGAAAGAAAGATAAAATTGAGGAGCTTATAGGTAAATGGATCAATTGGAGAACATAACATAACATGTTAAATGAAATAAGTCAGAAACACAAGATTAAATCTTGCAATATCTCTTATATGAGAGACTCAGAATATACAAGGAAAGAACAAAGAAGAAGGTAGATGAATAGGAAGTGGGGAGAAATTAAAAGAATTCTGTAAAATCACTTATTCTGTTATATCAAATATATTTTAATGTATGTGCTAATATGTTTCTTTTATACTATGAGTTTCTTTTATTTATTGAAAGTTTTGTGCTATTACTTGTTTGCTTCTTCTATGTAAGAGAATATTTTTGTTTATGTTTTGTACTCTGAGAAAATACTTTGAAGATAATGATGCCTATTGTATTATCTATTTTCCTTAAATAAAAAATGATGTTGAAGGTTTAGAACACAAAAGGATACTTTTAGGCTAGTTAGTCAGTTTCAAGGCAGTAAGAATGAGATTGTTCAGAATCAGATCTACTGATTTAGAATCTCAGCCCCATTATTTAATTGCCGGATGACATTTGTAAGGTATAGTACTGACTTAAGCCTCAATTTCTCCATCTATGAAGTGGGAATAATAATTACATTATCACTCAGTTGGTATGAACATTAAATGAAACAATTCATGTAAAGTGCTTAGCATATCCTAGAGCGTGGTAATCAACTCAATAAATATTACATTATGATAATCCCACTTTTTCTTCTGAAAACACAGATAGAAAAGGTAAGGAAGAAATGAAAGTGTTTTTCTTTGGGTAATAGGGATTGCTTGTGGCTTAATACTCCTCCTCAGTATCTACACTATGCACAAACTACTTTAGTAAAAAGGAAAAAAGGAAACACCGAGAAGAAAGCTGAGGGTTGTAGCAAGGGCAGAAGAATGGGAAAATACGGGACTCAAGGTCCGTCATGTAGGGGTACAAATTCTATGATGAATGTGATCATAATGTATTCCTAAAATGTACCAAAAACTCAGTAAAGGGGAAAAACAAAGAAAGAGGGAAAAAGTGGGCCTCGCATGGCTGAGTCTCTCAGGGGTCTTCAAGACTGCTTGCTCTGCAGTTTCTCCTCTGGACCTTGAGGGGCCTGAGTTTGGGCCCTGCTATACTCCTGTCCACGCCTCCTTCGCTGTCCCCAGTATCCCACAGGCCCCCCAGGAGAGAGCCCCCCCCAGGAGCGAGCCCCTCTCACTTGTTTGTTTCCATCTTATCAGCACCACAGAGAGGAAAATTGCTTAGAGGCCACCTTCTGGCCTCGGGTCTGCCCTGTCATCACTGTCATTAGCATGTGTGACAAACTCCCCAGTGCAAACACAAACGCTAACTGAACCAAACTGTTTCAATCTCCTAAGAGGGGCAGCAGGGGTCCCTTCCACGAGTGACTGACGGAGGGCCTGGGCTGCGCTTTGAGGGGAGTCCTGGCGGTGCAGTGAGACAACCGTCTGGGGCAGAAGAGGGGGGGTCTTCACTGCGGACTCTCCCGCTGCTGCTTGGGGCACCTGTAAAGCCGTGGTCTCACACCCGAGAAGGGCAGAGAGCCGGTGGGAAAGTTGGACTTAGAGATTTCTTTCCTTTTCCAGTGAATCTGCTGGGAAGTTGTGAGGAGGGGCTGGAGTCAAGCCTGCGCCGAGCGCAGCTGCCCCAGCTCAGGGCCTGTGTCCACACGGTGGGCGAGGATGAGCACAGAGTGCCCGAGGGGCAGCTTTCAGACACTCGCTATGCATCTGGTGCTGGCTATAGATTTAATGAAGAACAAGACACACAGTAAACGCACATCTCTGAAGAATATGATTTTGTAAATTCTGATTTTGTATAATCAGTGAAGGCATGACCACAATCAGAGTAATGACTGTACCTACTTCCCAAAAGTCTCCTTGTTCTCCACTGTAATGCCGCCCTTCTGTTTCTTTTATTCACAGGATACTGCTGATTTACTATGATTTATTATAGTTTGGTTTCTATTTTTGAGACTAGTAAGTGAATGGCATCACAATGGCTTTTTTTTATTAGTGTCTTATTCATTATGCTGATTTAAGACTTATCTGTTATTGCACATGTAATAAGTTGTTCTGAGTAGTAAATACTCCACAATATGAACACACAGTAATGAAATTTGTGTCCCTGTAATGGACATCTAGCTTCTAAGTGTGGGGCATTATGAATAAAAGTACTGCAAACACTCATGTATAAGTCTCTGTAAGGAGGTGCTTTAATTTCTCTTGGGTAAATATCTAGGAGTGGAGTGGGTAGATCACATAGTCAGTGTGTGTTTAACATATGTATATATATATGTATATATATATATACATATATATATATATGTCTGTGTGTGTGTATTTATGACTTTCAAACTGTACTCATCTACATTCCTACCAGCAGCATATGAGGATTTCATTTTATTTAATTTAATTAATTAATTTATTTATTTTTTGAGAAAGGGTTTCACTTTGTAGTTCAGGCTGGCCCTGAGCTCAGCCTCCAACTCACATCATAGCAATCCTCCTGCCTCTGCCTCCAAGTACTGGGATTACAGGATTGAGCCACCATGCCCGGCACTGTGTTATGTGGTGCTGATTGATGCTGAGTGTGAGTCTCCATGCCCAGTATTGTATCTGGATACTGGGGAATTGAACATGGGCCCTTGAGCTTGCAAGACAGGTGCTGGAACCACTGAGCTAACTCCCCGGCCCGAGGGTTCCATTTTATAGTCATGCTTTCTGATTTTAGACATTCAAAAAATGTGCAAAATTATTTCATTATGGTTTTAATATGCCTTTCCTCAGTGGAAAATGACAATGAATACTGATACTGATTATTTGTCATTCCTATATTTTCTTTAATGAAATTCTTGTTCAAAACTTTTGCTCATTGTGGGTGAGAGGAGAAATCACTTTCTTGTTTATTGAGTTTTAAAAGTTATTCATATATCCTAGATAAGAATCATTCTATATGGGTTGAATACACTTTATTTCATTATATGCCTTATCTTTGTCTTTGAAAGTTTTAATCTTGCTGACATTTAGCTTACAATTTTTTCCTTTAGTGGCTTGTTCTGGTGTTCTATCTATGGAATCTTTTCTTTCAGGAACTGGGAATTGAACCCGGGGCTATGTACATGCTAAGCATATGCTCTACATCTGAGCCACACCTACTCCCTGCAATTTTGCTCAAATGCAAATGTTTCCTCTTACACCTAATTCAGAAAGAAACCCATGGACTAAAAGTAAAGGGATGGAAAACAATACTCCATGCGACAGGAAACAGCAAGAAAGCAGGAGTGGCAATTTTATTTGCAGACAAAATGGACTTCAAGCCAAAACTGATAGAGAGAGATAAAGATGGACACTATCTTTTAGTCCAGGGAAAAATCCAAGAGACAGAAATCACAATCTTAAATATCTATGCTCCAAATTCTAATGCACTCAACTATATAAAACAAATATTAATGGACTTGAAAAACATGTAATTAATGTTGAAGTATGGATCAAATTTTATTTCTCCTTAGGTGGATATGTAATCGTTCCAGCAACACTTTGGAAAACAGTATCCTTCTTTCACTGAATTGCCTTTGTACCTTGATCAAAAATCAGTTGTCTACAGATGTGTGAGTCTATTTCTCTGCTCCTCATTTTGTTTTCTGGTCTATTTGATTATTTTACACCAACATTGCACTATAAAGAAGGGCAATTTTATAAGAAATCTTGCAATCAAGTAGTGTCATTTTCTCATATTTTTATTTTCTCAAAGTTACTTTTAGGTTCTCTGTATTTCTACATGACTTTTAGAATTCCTTTTCAATTTCTAAAACAGTCTGCTGGAACTTTGGTTGTTTCTGTTGAATCTGCTGATTAGTCTAAGAAGTCATCTTGCCAATGTGGATTCTTTCTAAGAACATGGACTACCTTCCATCTTAGTTTCTCTTATATTTTATAATCTATAGCATACTTGTCTGTGCATCTTTTAACAGATTTATTCCTAAGTTGTTCATGCAATGATTTTGTTTAATTTTAGCTTCTAATTGTTCATTGCTAATGTATAAAAAGTCTCTTTCTGATATACTGAATCTTACATCCTGCAATATGGTTTATAAGCTTATCTTTGAATAAAGATGTTTTGCTTCTTTCCTTTTATCATTATGCCTTTTATTTATTTTTGTCAGCTTATTAAACTTCCAGTACAATATTGATTAAAACTGTGGTTAAAGAACATCTTTGCCTTGTTTTGTGTGTTGAGGGGAAGAGTTGACTCTTTAATTGAGAAGTATGCTGCTTTGCACAGTTCATAATAACTACATCTTGGAAGTAACTTATCTTTCCAGCAACAGATGAATGGATAAAGAAAATGTGATATTTATACACAAGGAAATACCATTCAGTTATAAAGAAAAGTAAACTTATTATTTGTAGGAAAATGAATGCACCTTGAAACTTAATATAAGGTGAAGTAAGTAAAGAACACAATAGAAGATAGGTACTAGGAAGTAAGACAAATCAAGAGATGGGTGGAGAAAGGAGGGAGGGGAAGGAAGGGGATGAAAAAGAAATTAAGACGTGTCGTGTGCATGCACCAGCATTCACTAAAGTTGTCCCGGTTGGGCTCAAAAAGTAGCAAAGTTTATTGACAACCACATCTGGTTAATATTAGCATTATTTTTAAAAATCAAGAATAGATATCAGATTTCATCATGTCACGTCTTCCTCTTTTAAGAAGTTCATGTGATTGATCTTCATTAGTCCATTAAAATGGTGAATTATAGGGCCAGGGATTTAGCTCAGTGGTTCTGGTGCCTGTCTTGCAAGTGCAAGGGCCTGGGTTCGATCCCCAGTAACCACATACCATACTGGGTGTGGAGACTCATGCCCAGCAGCAATCAGTACTGCAAACCACAGTGCCGGGCATGGTGGCTCATGCCTGTAATCCCAACACTTGGGAGGCAGAGGCAGGAGGATTGCTGTGATGTGAGTTGGAGGCTGAGCTCAGGGGCAGCCTGAACCACAAAAGCAAGACTCTGTCTCAAAAAAAAAAAAAAAAAAAAAAAAGGTGAATTAACATTGATTAATGTTAGATCTCCTTGCTTTTGGGGGATAAAGCTTACTTGTTCTTGAATTTTCTTTTAAAAACACATTTTTAGGTTTTAGTTAATACCATTTTTCTAAAAATTTCTGTATTTACGTTCTTCAGGAGATTTGTTTGTGATTTTGTTTCCTTTTTTTTTTTTTTTTTTTTAGGTTTTTTGAAACAGGGTCTTGCTTTGTGGTTTAGGCTGGCCCTGAGCTCAGCCTCCAACTCACATCACAGCAATCCTCCTGCCTCTGCCTCCCGAGTGCTGGGATTACAGGCGTGAGCCACCACGCCCCGGCACTGTGGTATGTGGTACTGGTTGCTGCTGGGGTGAGTCTACACACCCAGTATTGTTATGTGGTTACCAGGGATCGAACCAGGGTCCTTGCGCTTGCAAGACAGGCGCCGGAACCATTGAGCTAAATCCCCGGCCCTGTGGTTTTGTTTCCTTTAATGTGGTTTTGGCACCATGATCACAATGACATCACAGACTCAACTGGCCATGCTCCGTCCTCTTTACTTCTGTGAAAGTGTGTGCAGAAGTGGTATATTTACTCTTACTTAGTATTATTAGTAGTACTGGGTATTAAACTCAGAGCCTTTGCGCTGAGCTACATCTCTGGTCTTTTTTTTTTTGAGACAAGGTCTCGTTTTGTAGTTCAGGCTGGCCCTGAGCTCACTATGTAGCCCAGGTGAGCCTTGAACTCACAGCAATCCTCCTGCCTCTGCCTCTTGAGTGCCGGGATTAGAGGAGTGAGCCACCATGCCTGGCACTGTGATATGTGGTACTGATGGCTAGTGGGGGTGAGTCACCACACCTGGCATTTTATATGTGGTTATTGTGGATCAAACCTGGGATCTTGTGCTTGCAAGGCAGACAACAGAACCACTAAGCTAAATCCTTGGCCCTCCAGTCATTTTTTAAATTCTCACTAAGTCACTAAGTTGCCCAGATTGGGCTCAAACAAAATTTGCTATTCTGCATTTGTACTTCTTTTTACTTCAAAATGTTCTCCAAATGCTCTTTCAATTTCCACTTGGAATATGGGCTACATAGAAATGTGTTATACAGTTTAAATACACAGTGGAATTTTCAGACAGCTTCCTTTTACTAATTTATAATTTAATTCTGTTGTGACCAGAGAATATATTTTGTCTAATTTTTATCCTTCCGGATTTACTTAGGCTTGTTTTGATAGCTGCGTGTGTATTTGTCTTAGAGAACAGATTAACAGTTGTGTCTGGTAACGTTTACTTTCTGCCTGATGGGCCTTCCTTCAACATTTCATGTAGTGTTGTATTTAAATCTCTCAGCTTTTATGTATGAGAAAGTTTTGATTTAATAGCTAGTTATACAAGATGATGTATATTATAGTTTTTTCTTTTGGTACACTAAAGAGAATGCCACTGTACTTTTTTGGACATTGTTCCTGGCAAGAAACATATTGTTCATTCTTCTGTTTCTCTGTAGTTAAATTTTTCCCTCCTGGATATTTTTAAGATGTCCTCTTTATCACTGGTTGTCAGTAATTTGATTACAATGTACCTTAAAAATAGTTTGTTTTCTAGATTTCTTAGAATTTGTTGATCATCTTGATTTGTGGGTTTATATCTTTTAATCAAGTTTGGACAAATTTTATCCATTATTTCTTCAAGTATTTTTTTCTTTCCCCTCTATCTTTCTATTTCTTGGAAATATCTTGAAGTAATCTCATATCTCATTATTGATTATTTCATTTACATTTTCTTCCTTTTTGTTTCATTTTAGATAATTTCTGTTGATAATCAAATTCATTATTTCATTCTTCTGCTTTGTCTTATGCAATATTAATTCTACCTACAGTATTTTTTATATTATACTTTTAGTTGCATCTGTAGAAGTTTATTTTGGTTCCCTCCTCTGACACCCATGTATACACATTCATACATATTCTCTTTCTCTCTGTCTCTCATTTCTATTTAACTTTTGAACACATGTATTATAGACCACAATGACTATATTATTGTCTGTCTCTGCAAATTCTGACATCTCTATTAGTACAGGGTTAGTTTGCACCAGTAGTTTTAATCTTCATTTTGGATCATATTTTCCGGGTTCTTAAATACTCAGTCATTTCTATTGCATGTCAGGCATTTTGAATTTCATCTTGTTTGGCATAAGGTGTTTTTGTAGTCCTGCAGTTACTGGTGTATACTCTCACTGTCTGTTATAGTGTAGATATAAAATAGCCCCCAGAGCCTCATGTGTTTGGAAAGTTATTGGATCATATGGGTCCAATACGGAATGTGCTAAATGTGCTAAGAGGTAAGGCTTAGCTGGAATGAGTCACGGGGGTGTGACCTGGAAGGACAGATCTCCCTTCCTGATTCTCCAGTCCCTGCTTTCTGACTGTCATGACATGGTGGGCTTTCCTGTGGATGAGTCCAGCCCCTGTGTGGTGCCTGCATTTCAGTCTGCCAAAGACTGAAACTACCAGAACTGCAAACCAAAAGAAACTCTGTGTAAGTTGCAGGAGTTCAGTATTGTGTCTCAGGAATAAGGAAGTGAGTGAGACAGATTTTTGGTACCAGGAGCAGGGCCATTGGGGAGATGATACCTGACCGTGTCGTTGAGAAGACTTTGGAATTGGTTTGTCAGAGGTCAGAACTATTAGTGGATGCAAGCTAGAGAAGCCCTCAAATGCAGTAAGCTGAACTTAATGCAAGTTTCTGGTCAGAGTTCAGCAAACCAGAATGCTGTTAAAAATGCAGACGGTAGGGGCCGGGGAGTTAGCTCAGTGGTTCCGGCGCCTGTCTCGCAAGCGCAAGGGCCCGGGTTCGATTCCCCGGTAACCACATAACAATACTGGGTGTGGAGACCCACACCCAGCAGCAACCAGTACCACATACCACAGTGCCGGGCGTGGTGGCTCACGCCTGTAATCCCAGCACTCGGGAGGCAGAGGCAGGAGG
>PVIR01000896.1:0-16120 GCA_004026965.1 Petromus typicus | reverse complement strand
GCAGACGGTAAAGACCAGGCTCAGGAGGTTTCAGCTGGAGATAAGGACTCAGCAGCTGGACTCGAGGCCATGTGTGTTATGCTCTGGTAGAAAAATTGTCTACATTTTATTCATGTCCTGAGCCACAGGATGCCGGGAATGAGAGTTAAGGAGATCGTGGGGAGGCTAGAGGTGGATGTAACTCGCTGGGATAGAGGACGCAGACCACAGTCAGTGTTATGAGAAGTGAGAGGTGAGAGTTTAAGTAGGATATCATGAGTATGGGTTGTTCATTTGGGAATGTTTAAATGGGAGCTGCAAAATACAGTCGTACATCCAAAATAGAGAGGAATGGAATTGGGATCATTGGAGGATGGAGGAGGGTACTGTATGGCAGTTGTGTTGATGGATAAGGGTGATGAGTCTGAACGCTAAGCTAGAATAACAGGCAAGAAGGAAGGGTTGAGAGGGGGCTGAGGGACACCCAAGAAACAAGGCCTTGCCAAGATCCCGTGCCCTGAGAGAGCACTACTGGTTTTATTCACTTATTAAATGTTTCATTGGACTTTCTGCTTCACCTAAGAGGACATTTAATGTTGATTGAATATGTGTGAATTTTGATCCTTACTAATGCACCAGTGTCTGCTTTATAACAGCCAGAGATGACACACACCAAGGGGTTCCAGCCTCTGTCACTGTGTCAGGTGGAAAGGATGGCACCACTCCTGGCTCTTTCTCTCTGTGAGTCTTGTCTTAACGGGCAGAGTCCAAATACCATTGTTTACTGAGGACTTCTATGGTGAGCGGGGAGCCATTCAGACCATTTACTGTCAACATTTGTTCTAGAGATCTTGGCAGGGGAAATGTGAGAAAACTGTTAGCTCGTTGTAAGGAAAGGAAAAACCGAAGGCTCAGAATTCTGAAATGTGCTTGTAGCCTGAATTTTTGTTGTTGCTGTATTAGTCTTTGTACCCACTTTGGTAGTGTTTCTCTTCTCTTCTTTCTCCTTTTCAAACAGAATTGCCTGTCTTCTTGCAACTCAAGGTAGCTTTGAAATAGTTTCCTGGAGTTTTGGTTTTAAAAACTTAATATTGGGGGCAAGGAATTTAGCTCAGTGGTTCCAGCGCTACCTCCTAAGTGCAAAGTCACAAATCTGATCACCGGTACAGAAAACACCCCAAAACAAAACAAAACAAAACAAAACAAAATTAATAGTTTTGAGAAAGGAATGATTTTATTCACACTGAAATAAAATGACCCTGTGTCTAGAGGCGGGAAGTGAGGACAATACAGCTACAGAGAAAGGTCGTTCGGTTACCGTCTGGTGAGAGACCCCGGAGAGGTTCATGCTGTAGGGCACTTCCTGGTATGAACTTTTTACAAGGTAGTGACATTCACCTTTGTGTACTTCCGAGTAGTTCTGATGCATCTCTGTAACAAATCGTACCCAACCAGGCTGTAGAATATTAGCGTGTAGCCAACCAGACTGTAAAATGTTACTGTATGCCCATATAAGGGAGACAAAGACCCCCAAATTGTATAAACCTTGCACTAGGCAGTGTCCGCACTTAACCTGTGGATGTGAAGCTGCTGAGTCATGCCAGCACTTATGACACTCCTTCCTGGAGAAAAGGCCTCGGTGTGCTGTCTGTCTACAGAGAAATCCTGCCGCAGGGCAGGTCGGGAAAGAGGTACCCACAGATACATGGAGACAAGAGCAATTATCTTGGGGTGATCTGGGTGGATCCATGGCCAAAAACTGATGGAGTTTGTTTTAAAGTACTAAGGATTGAATCCAACCAGTCCCAAGCTTTTTATATTTTGAGACAGGGCCTCACTGAATTGACCAGGCTGACCTCCAACATGTGATCCTTAGGCTTCAGCCTCTAGAGTAGTTGGGATTATAGGCACGTGCCACCATGCCCAACTTTTATGTATTTGCAGACAGAATTTACTAAGTTGCCTAGAACAGCCTCAAACTTGCAATGCTTTAGCTTCCTTTTCTTGAACAGCATGATTAATGTGTGTGCGAGCACACCTGGCTAGGCACTTTGCCGTTACTAAATTCACCCTCTTCTCTTCTTCTTCCAACCTCAATGGAGGCCCTGGGAGAAGGGGACCAATGATGTGCTGGCATCTGGGGCTCCAAAAGTAACAAAACAATGTCCTTGGTTTATAGTGCTTGCTGACTACTACTAAGGCTGACTTCGGATTGCAACAGGAAGTCAGTGAGTGTGGAACCCAGGTATCCAGAATGCTGCTGCACCTGGACAAGCTGACTCTAGTGCACTGTCAAAATTCACTTGAGGGGCTGGGGAGTTAGCTCAGTGGCTCCGGCGCCTGTCTTGCAAGCGCAATGACCTGGGTTCGATTCCCCGGTAACCACATACAATACTGGGTGTGGAGACTCACGCCCAGCAGCAACCAGTACCACATACCACAGTGCCAGGCGTGGTGGCTCACGCCTGTAATCCCAGCACTCGGGAGGCAGAGGCAGGAGGACTGCTGTGATGTGAGTTTGAGGCTGAGCTCAGGGCCAGCCTGAACTACAAAGCAAAACACTGTCTCAAAAAAAAAAAAAACCTAAAAAAAAAAAAATTCACTTGAAACCTCCTTGGATAAGATGAGAATTACTATTTTACATTAGCATTTGTGGACATTGATTAATTCTGTGCAGCAGGAAAGTGGCTCACCTGGGATTGGAACCCATAGTTTAATGACTCTGAAGCTCACAGTTTTCCCACTGGTTATTCTCCAGGCTGACGTCCTGTGGGAGTGCCAGGTCTGCGTTGGCTGTCTCTTTCATATCTTTACCTTCATTGCCTGGTGAAGAATATCTGAGGTTGGGCTGGGGAGTTAGCTCAGTGGTTCCAGCGCCTGTCTTGCAAGCGCAAGGACCTGGGTTCGATCCCCGGTGACCACATACCGTACTGGGTGTGGAGACTCACGCCCAGCAGCAACCAGTACCACATACCACAGTGCCGGGCGTGGTGGCTCACACCTGTAATCCCAGCACTCGGGAGGCAGAGGCAGGAGGATTGCTGTGATGTGAGTTGGAGGCTGAGCTCAGGGCCAGCCTGAACTACAAAGTGAGACCCTGTCTCAAAAAAAAAAAAAAAAACAAAGAATACTTGAGGCTGAAAGTAGGGCAGTCACACGGGCATGTAATCTGGTATGTATTTTCTTGAGAATCACTGGATTAAGTGTCTAAAGTTTCCTTTTAGATTCTGATCATAATCTCTAATTATGTCTTATTTATTTTGAGATGCTGCCTTGTCTTGTCATGGTGCCTAGGCTGACCTTGAGCTCCTGGACTAACACTATCCTCTGGACACAGACTCTGGAGTAGCTGGGACCGCAGGCCAAGACTGCCACACCGGGGGTATGACAACCAGCTATTGACATTAGGTAAGATAGAACAAAAGGAGTGATTCTGTAGGTCATTGTCTCAGGTTTGGCTCAGTGGTCCGTGTTGTTAGGAGTTGGAAAGTATCACTCTATCATGCTCACTGTGATGGCTAACTTAGTGGCATTCTTGTCACCATTTCTCTTTTCTAGGCCCACAGCCAGATCGCTGACTTGTCCTTAGGCTAAACTAGGTCTCACGCACCTCAACACTGTACTTGGGAAGCCACTGCCAAACGGACTGAAAGTGGCTGGGTCAAGTAGGGAGCCCAAATGTGTCTCTCAATGTCAAACTCACCCTTTTCTACCTGTTTTATGATTCTGGAGCTGAGCCCTGCTGCCTCTCATGGGAGCTAGAAGAAGTGGCCAGGCTGGCGTGGAGGAGGAGGAGGAGGAGGAGGAGGGGGAGGGGGAGGGGGAGGAGGGCTGTGGTTGCTTTCTGTCTACTTGAGATTCCCATGGACATCTCCCAGTCTGCACTTGTCCACTCCATTAGCAGCAGTTTCTTTTATTTTTCTAATTGATTTTATTGGCACATTTTATGTGCACATCATGATGACATTCGACATTGAGAATTTGTACCAGTACATGATATGACTTAATTCTCATTTTTTCCCATTCCCCTGTGCACCCTACAACTCCCTGCCGCTATAGCAGTTTCTTTTAGTAGCAAAACCGGAAACTAGTTTGTAGTTTTCCTAGCCCTCAGCCTCCCTGTGCCCCAGCAGCGGCCTGCCAGCACCCTGCTCGGCTTCAGCACTGTGTCTTTGCGCTTCTCCTCCAGCTTTCTGCATTTCATTGGTTTCCCTTGGGCCCCAGCTGTGTGGGGGATAGTGGCTTCCTGCAGCTTTCACTGCTCTGCTACCCCAAATTTCCTTTGTATGTCTTGGTTATCTAGTTAACAACTCTTAACATTGAACTCTGCCTATTAAAATAACTGATGTGATAACCGTCTGTCTACTGGACCCAGACAGAACCTATTTTCCATCTGAGAACTGGTTATTATTGTGGCAGAAACTTCTGCTACATAAAACTTCAAGCTTTTCTAAGATCTGAAAGTGATGCACAATGAGTCAAGCCAAGGGCCCCTGAATGACAGATGGCCCATTTAGTTCCACTCTTCCAGGGAAATTCGGTGTTGTAGCCTCAGGCTGGGCTTCCCAGCATCCCACTGCATGATGCAAAATCCAAACTTCCGGGCAGAGTGAAGGAAACCTGAGAAATCTCAGAAACTGAACCTGTGGTCTAGAGAGGGGACAGGACCTGACTGAGGTAACACTGCACGTATCAGAGTAGAACTAGACACCAGGCCTCCTGAAGCGCTGAGTTTCCTTGGGGCATGGTGAAAAACTCTCAATACGTCTCACCTGAGAGACTCCCAGGCTTGAGATGTGCCAACTTGTTTCTATACAACATCTAATAAATTAAGAGAAAGACATTTGTTTTCCAAACAAATAGTTAAAATAATTGTTCTTTTATGCCTAAAAATACCTGATCACTAAGGCTAAAGGCACCATCCTCAGTAAAATATAAATGAAATACAGCATAATATAAAAGAAGATGCGCACACGTAGATGCAAGCTGCTCCAGGATTCTGGCCAGTGTCCTCGTGCCTGTCTCCTAGACAATATAACAGGAGCTCTTCTTCCCAAATTGAATCCTGGGGCAAAATGTTCCCCAAGTGGATGGGAATGGGTAGCTTTCAAGCTTGTTTCCTAAACAGTATGTCTGCTTGTTTTGTCCATTGGTCTTTTGGATTCTGAGACAAATAAAACAATTCTTTTTTGTCCAGTAACACTGTTCTGGCATAAAGCTCAAACTCAGTAAACATGAGCTTCTCAAAGGGACAGGATCAGCATGTGGTCTTTCCCTTCATAGCCATCCAAAGACACAGTTAAGGCTGTTTCTTCTTTTGGAAATCAAGGACTCTTCCCATCACCTCCTTCTTTCCCTGGGTGAGTTCTCTTCTGGTGACTGAGCTGGCGAACTGATCTCACACTCCTGATGACCTATCCATGGGGTCACTGAGTGGGAGACCTCAGGGCTTGGCCTCCAGGAGAAAGGGCTCCGAAGGCCATCACTCACCCCTGCTGGGTTACACTCAGTGATTTACTGAGCACGGGGGCCACTGACACCTTTTATGCCCCTTCTTCTGGGCCAAAGGGACAAAGCTAGTGGAGAGGTGGCCGGGAACCTTCCCTGGGTCACCTCCACAGAGCTCTCCTATCATTGATGGTGTCCCTTTGCCCTGGAAAACAAAACTTAGGCCCACTGACTTTGGGTTACCCGCACTTTGGCACCACCTCTGAAGCAGTGACCTGAATTTACGACACCAGCATGAAAGACTGTTTGAGACTCTGCCTTCTTTCTCCACCGCTGAACTTCATGTGGTCCAGAGTAAATCACCGGAACAGCCAGGGTCCGGCATTGTTGCGGGATGTTTTATACCCATGCTGTCAGCTCTTTGGGGTGGTTAAGTTGAATTGCCAAGTGTCGAGTTACAGTTGCTGCATTTCCTTGCCGCGTGAGAGTTCTGAAGAGCCACAACAGCCAAAGGTATGTTCAATGCAGAACCTTTTGAGTAGCTAGGTTTGTAAAGGAGAAAGGAAAACAAGCAAGACAGTCTGGTTCATAGACCATGAAAGCCTTTAGTTTCTCCAATATGGTATAAAGAAGCCTCTTCCCTCCGGGTGAAGAGTTGATTTGGATCGCCAAGTGCTGCATAGGTTTGCTTCCCTGGTGAAAGGACATGGTGTTCTAGACCCTCAGATAGCTCAACTGGACTTCTCTGGCTTTGGGTCTTTGGTATGCAGAGGTGGGTGAAAAGATCAGGAAAACATCTCTGACCACTTCTCCACTCCCATCTGTGCCTTGTATACTTTCCTGATGGTGGTACTGCATCACATGACAGCTTTCACATCTGCTGGGCTGTGAGGCCCATAATGGTGCACACGCTCCACTCCCAGAGCGATAAGTCCAGTTGCTGGAATAGCGTATCCCTAGTACGCTTTGTTTAGGGGTATAGGAGTTCTCTCTCTGGCCCTCTGGAGGGCAAGGAGATTAGCAATCAGACACTGGATATTACATAAAAGCAGAAGAGCTGCCGTACAAATGACTTGAGGTTGAGGAACTTTTGCAGAAAGAAGAGGAGGGGCAATGTAACTCGTGTAAGACTGAATTGTTGTTATGGCCTACTCACTAGTCCAGCAGGGGCATGCACAGAGAATTCAGATTCACCGTAACAGAAATGCAACTCACTTTGGAATGTAGGGCTATTCTGTTCTGTGCTGCAGATAAAGAACCATCTACTTAGTTAGAGCAGTCTACCTAGCTGTCGGCACCTGAATGGAGAAATGAGGAGCGGGTCAAGAGAAGCATTTTCAGAGGTTCTTGAGAAAAGATGGGGAAGGAACCAAGGAGAAGTTCCATGTGAAAAACAGTGCCTACTCCTGATACTGGAAGTGGAGGTGGCCATGGAAGAAAAGGGAGACGCTCCAGGGGGAGGGAGGCAAGAGAGACGGGCCACTTCTGCAGCTGGTCCCCACATGGCAGCAGTGGCGCAGCACACCTCGGTGTGCCTACTGTAGAGACTGTGTTGCAGCAACTAGAGGTTGGCATATTTCCACGTGAAAACTCTGACTAAAAATGTGTACAATCACCATATCTTTGCTCGTATCTGCCCCATTCTACTCAGCCTAACTTCAGCATCTGTCCAAACCAACAGCACATAAAGGAGAAATCTTGCATAGATACGTTGGTTTTAGAGAAAGCTGTTAACTAACAAATGCAGAATTAGTCCACTTAACAATTGAAGGTGAGAAGATTGGCAAGATTCTTCAAGAAAAAATAATTTAAACATGAGATTGAGAAAGCCCCCAAGATGAATGAGTTCCTTTAAGATTTTTTATGAGAATGAATTGTATGATTTGGCTGCAAAATAAAATGTGATGTGAAAGGTTACTATTGCACTGTCATACACTGTTGGAGGAAAAATTGCACTGAAAGATCCTAAAATGAATTATTTATTGTTTGTTCTAAGAATTGGAGCACATTGGAAACTATTAGTTTTCAAGTTCTATTAAATATTAGACAAAATAAACATTTTTTTATTTGGTTCTTTTTAAGAGTATTATTCTATCAGTTTTTGTCTTTATTTAGTTTGTCAGTGTGTATTACAATCTTTGTTTTTTAGAGAATGAGGAGTTGATTTTTATTAATAAATTACACCCTCAGGAGTTATCACCAACACCTTAGTATAAAAATGTTCAAGTTATATCAGTCATAACTGTGTGCTTATTTTAAAAGGTGCTAAATGGATTAAATGGAAACAGCAGTACTACTCCTAATGTGATTGATCTGTTTACAGCTATCAAGAACAAAAACACTTCAGGTGTTTGAACTGAACACTGATGAGCACACTCGTATTTCAACCTGAGATGCCTGACTCAGTGTTATTTGGTCAACTGTCCATTTACTCTAAAATTAAAATTTTAATCTTGTCAAAAGTTGACATAAGTGGCATAACAAATATGCTGAAATGGTTGTAGTCACAAATGGCATTTAACAAGGATATGGGGAGGTCCCACTCCCAAATCACCCAGCAGTTTGAATTATTGTACATACTGTCACACATTATAACATATTGGATTTAAAGCTGTTTACTTTAGTCTTTACTTCACACACCCATGATATGTACCTTATACGAAAAGTTTATTCAAAAACAAATTTTTGTAGCTGCTAAGTTCTTCCCTTAAATGTAAATAAAAAATGGCACAGAAGCTTTTAGTAACTAGGATTCACAAAATTTAAAAGAGCAATTTGAGTTAGGAATCAAATATACAGAGTAAAGCAGGGGGAAACAATCTAGAGAACAAAAAAAATCCAAGTAGCATCTCAGATGCAGAGCAATTTTGTAAAGTAGGAAAAGTAAATGTGATCACCTGCAGCTTCTCAGATCATTCTACCAAGTGTCCCCAGGTACTACCTGTATCTATAGAATAGTATTTGGTTAAATAAAGGGCCTTGAATGCACATTCAGGGTATTTCCTGGCAGTACAGGTGAAGATATTTTCATTCTGTTTTAACTCACAAACTATTTGGTCAAAGAAATATATAAAGCTAAATAAAAGCACATTTGGTAGAAACCCATAGCAATGAATCCTGACAAGATGTGCTCGGATCTTGCTTGCAGCATCTGGCAGTGGGTAGTGGAATAGAGGTAGCAATCTCACAGGCTCTCCTGTGTCTGTTCTGGAGGTGGCTCCGTGGCGGTGGCACTAGCATTTGCAGTTGAATTCAAGACTTCTCCGAAATCACCAACCAGCAGGCTTGTTTCCCCCAACTTTTGACTTTAAGTTTTCGACTTTTTCTTCAAATGACTTGAAAGTTGGGGAGTTTTTTACGTCCTCCAACTTTTTCGTGATGACAGAGCCAACAGATGAAGAGGCCGCTGAAGCCTTCTGTCCAGCCTGAGATAAGGTTTCAGAGGTCTTCCTGTATGCAGACGTAGCTGTCATATTCTGCCACCCTTTGGCAATGTTCTGCTTTAGCTCCTGTAGTGAACCAATCCCAAGTTTCTGCTTGATCTCTGCTAGATGCTTCTCTTTTGCTGCCAACACTTGAGATAGAGTCTGGATTTCTTCCTCCACCTTTGCCAGCTCTCTTCTCAGCTCTTCCTGCTCCTCTTCGGAGAGCATCTCAGTGGCACTGAGTGTGGCTGCTGCATCTTCTCCTTCCTCTGGTGCTGTGTCTGTCCTCAGCAAACCTCGCTCACCTCGGTCCATGTCTCTGCCGCCCGCGTCCTCAGCGCCCGCCGCCGCCGCCGCCCCATTACAATTTTTTTTTAAGGTACTGGGATTGAACACAGGTCTTCTACACTGTGCTCCATCTCCAGTCCATTTTTATTTTATTTTTTAGTTTGAGAGAGGGTCTTGCTAAGCTGCCCAAGCTGGAATTGAATAATTATAATTATCTTCCTGCCTCAGCCTCTAGAATGCTATTATTGCAGGCAGGCCTGACTTACTATAAATTTAAATTTGTATTTACAGTGATTTCACTTTGAATGTGAAAAATGAGCTACTAAAGCAGTGCATGGAGCATTTCACAATTGTAGTTGTTATTAATATGCAATTTTTGTGGCATACATTTTACTCGAATAGGAGGGCAGCCATGCTTACCATTTGGTCTTTAGAATAACAGTTACCTTTTATTATAGGCCATTTCCCAGACACACCTGACATGTATGATGTCACTTGATTCTCATAACTTGACTAAGAGACACATGCTATTGAAGCTAAGGAAACAGCAGATATGCAGTAATCTTGAATCCTGGCTGGTAAATGGACAAGGAAATAGTTGAGTCCAAGTTTGACTCCAAGGCCCAGGATTCACCTTCCTTTTCCATATCTTCCCTCCCTTCTTCCTATTGTTCTACATTTTTATTATAAAAACCTTAAACATACAAAGTTAGAGAAATTGAACCCTAATGAGCTCCTTGGTTCACAGATGGTGAGCTTGAGGCTGATATTTTTCAGCTCTACCCTAAGCTCCCCTTTCACCCCTAGATCATTTGTATGAAATTCCCAAAGTCATATTTCACAATTATTTCAGTGTGTATTTCTAAAAGATGGGTTTCCTTTCATTTTAGGCACCACTACAATATCACGATTACTTCTAAAACTACAACAATTTTAGTCAATATCCATATACTTTTTACAATTTTCCAGATTGTTTCAGAGATGCAATGTTTGGTTTATTTGATGCTGATCTCTGAATTACATATGGTTCAGACATCCTCGGACTCCCCTTCCATCAGTAGCTTCCTTCTTCACTGCACTTTTGAGATTTGTTGAAGAAATATGAATGGCCTGTTTTCTGTGACAAGATTTTAATAATTTCATGCCCTGGATGTTGTTTAGCATACTCCTCTGTGAATTGGTGATTTTATTTTTTTTAATAAATGTTTATTTAACTTATGACATATTCAGTGTAATGGGTTCCTGTCTACCAAGTTCTCTTCTGCATAGATTTACAGTTTAGGAGGGGTATGAACAAAGAATAAGTAAACAAATGTGAAATTTACATATATTGTATAGATGTTCATTGCTTATGATATAAATACAATGCTGTTGTGTCTTCATAACACTATGAAGTAAAAATTGTGGGTTTTTTTTTTTTTAGTCTATTTGAGACAGGGTCTCCCATTGTAGTTCAAGCTGGCCCTGAACCCAGCCTTGAACTCACAGCAATCCGCCTTCCTCTGCCTCCCAAGTACTGGGATTATAGGTGTGAGCCACCACACCAGGCGCTGTGGTATGTGGTTACTGGGGATCAAACCTAGGACCTCGTGCTTGCAAGGCAGGTGCTGGAACCACTGAGCTAAATCTCCTGTCCAGAATTGGGGTGTTTTACTTTTATGTTTTGTTTTATTATAGCAGAGCAGCCATGGTGGTATGAAAAGGAACTAGACAGGGCTGCTCCTCCCTCTCATGTGTACTCCACGTGAGGAAAGGGGAGGGGTGTCCTGTAAGCTTGCTATTTTCTGGCATCCTCATCTTTAAAATGATTGCAGTTGACCAAATTGCCTTTGTGATCTTTTTAGGGCAATGGAATCCTCTCCCTCCCCTCCAGGAACTCTCATGCTGAACCCTAGTACATAAAGCAGGTGACAGGGAAGCTTCCCTGGGTGAGGCAGGGACAGTTTTTTAAAATTCATTTTATTGGTACATTTTATACATACATCATGATCACATTCACAATTGAGAATTTTTACCTGTACATGACACATCTTGATTCTCATTTTTCCTCATTCCGGTAGGGACAGTTTTCAACCCAGTCACCTCTTACTCTCGGTCCCTAACTGTGACTCCTGCCCTTTTAATCCCTGGGACAGTGGCTGAGACACATCTTCCGATTCTAGGTCTACAAGGAATAGTCAGAAAACTACCGAATAAGGTAATGCACAATATGCATTGTTCTTCT
This sequence comes from Petromus typicus, assembly GCA_004026965.1. Taxonomy (NCBI): domain Eukaryota; kingdom Metazoa; phylum Chordata; class Mammalia; order Rodentia; family Petromuridae; genus Petromus; species Petromus typicus. Next base: position 4,756 of record PVIR01000896.1, on the reverse strand, counting down.
CAGCACTGTCCAAACTTGAGAGTCCTGGGCGAGGAATACCTCAGCCTCAGTTTCTTCAGTGGGCTTGGAGCTCTAAGTGATCATCATTCTGTGTGTGTGTGTGTGTGTGTGTGTGTGTGTGTGTGTGTGTGTGTGTGTGTGTTCACTTACCAGTAGAAGTATGAGATGTCAGAGTGGAAATGCTCCAATCTAAACTCCCTTTTTAGTCATCATTATTGTAGTTCCAAGTGACAGGACCCAACTCTGAGTAGTCTGTACAGAGCAGGTAAATGAGTGGCACATTTGACTAGAAAGTCCCTTCTGTGTCTGGCTTCAGGGCAGGAGTTCCTGTGGCCCCATGATGCCAGATCTTCTACCTCTTTGCTCTGCTGGCATCTGCACTGTTTCTTCTCCAGAGAATTTCTTCATGTCTTGATCAAGACAACCATCAATAGCTCTAGATGTACATCCTACTGGCCAGCAATCCCACTGGACAGAGGACCTCTACTATGAGAATCCCCATGAAACTACCGCATGCTCACCTGCCCTGGCAGGGTGTGGTCTGCTGCTCATCTCTGAACCAATCCCCATGGCCAAGAGAAGTCAGGAGACTAATTAGTAATCTAGGGCTGCTTGCAGCAGATGGTGCAGAGAACTAACTGTTCATTTACCATGACATAAATGTTCATGAGGCAAATGGCAAAAAAAAGTGAAATATCTTCCAAAGATTCACCTTGTACTTAAAATGACCACATAACTTGTCAGGACTGGAATTTTTTTTTTTTTCTGAGACAGGGTCTCACTTTGTAGTTCAGGCTGGCCCTGAGCTCAGCCTCAAACTCACATCACAGCAATCCTCCTGCCTCTGCCTCCCGAGTGCTGGGAGTACAGGCCCGAGCCACCACGCCTGGCACTGTGGTATGTGGTACTGGTTGCTGCTGGGGTGAGTTTCCACGCCCAGTATGGTATGTGGTTACCGGAGAATCGAACCCGGGCCCTTGTGCTTGGAAGACAGACACCGGAACCACTGAGCTAAATCCCTGGCCTAGGACTGGAATATTTTAGAGAGAGAAAGGAAACATCACTAGAACTTGCAACAAAACTGCAGGTGAAATACGGAGCTGTTCTGCACCTATGGTCAGCTCTGTCAAACCCCTCAGAGAAGTAAATGAACTCACCAGGTCCTCAAACCAGTGAGTAAGCAAGCATGGTCACTGCCAGGTAGTGGAACCCTGTCTCTGCAGCAGACATCTCCACAGCTAGAGTTTGGAGTAGATATTACTGACAAGCAGAACTCTGATGACACTTGACCAAGTGAGGCACCATCTGGAGGGTCACACCAGTGACTGTCTACAACAACAACTTTCCATCTGTGACGTGTTCAGATGACCTGCACTTACTCTTTTGGGTACACAGATATCCATACCCCCAAATGGTGCAGAAAGTTTGTCAGTGGTAAACGTGTGTAAATCTGAAGTCATCATGGTTTGGTCTCAGCTCTGCCACTTTATAAGCTGTATGAATTTGCAGAAATTAATCTTCTGAGGCTGTTTTTAATCTATAAAAATGGATGACTACAGTACCTCTCACAGGAGATTACTGAGAAGACAAAATGAAATTTTTTTTTTTTTGGTAAAATACAGAGCTAAAGCATGGTAAAGTCTCAATAAATGTGCTTTTTAAAAAAATTCCCTTACCAGCATGCCTATAGAACGTAACATCCGTCTCGCCCTCATGCCAATCACTGTTCAATTCTGGCCTTCATTTGCTCTTTGGCAGGAGGGGCTCTGTACTAGGTGATTGGCCTCAGAACCCACTCTGCCTCCACCTGCGGACCTGCCCAGGTCTTGCTCCTCTGTGCTTGGCCCTTCTGCAGCCTGATCAGGTGGTTGCAGCCCCAGATTTAAATTTGATCCCCTGTGTGTGCAGCATCATTTCTCTTGAAAAGTGTAGGTAAGTTGCAAGGATTTTACGGCATCTCAAGGAAGTTAAATTATAGGGAGGATAAATTATGTAAAGAGCAATAAAAAAAATCCAGGAAAGGAAAATCAAGTCATGCCATCACCACAGGTTGGTGGTTCACAGTGCTAAATTCCAAATCCAAAAGAAGAAAAAGAGCTGAATATTTTAGTGAATGCCTTTAGCCTCAGGCACCTGGTTTGGAAACACACAACCACCTGTGCTACATTAAAACTGCAGAAAACTCAGGAAGGAAGTACAGTGCACGAGGCCAGAAAAGGGTGGGCTTCTGGATCCCTTAGGTCAAACAGCAGGCTGTAAATGACTCTTTTCAAAACAGACACATTACTTCCCAAGACTGCGGCCTTCCACAAAGAAGGTACACACAGCAGTTGTTCTCAGCAAGGGTTATACTATATGGCTATTAGGGGAACAGAAGCAGCTTGATTCTCACCAATGACAGGAAATAAGGCCAAGTAAAGATAACAGGTCTTTGAATTAAACAGCCTTTAAACACACATCCTGGCCTCACGGCTTTAACAGTGAATAAGAATTATGGAATGAAACCTCAGGCTTTCTTACTCCCTTTAAGCTCTACCCCAAAACACACCCTCAGCCCAGGTCCTGGGTGGGAAGGTACTAGCTTCTTCATACCTCTCTGGTTTAAGTTCTTTCCTGTCATGTTACTAGTGAGACCTGGGCTCGGATTGTTTCATTGGTTGAAAATCTCACAGGTGGCCCACTTGATAGTCTTGGTGCCAAATAATTTTGGGTTTAGAGATCAGGATTACATTGCTTTTGCTTAGGTGAAGGAGGAAGGGCTTTTGCAAACCCTAGCAGTCATGGCCAATCTTGTTCTATTTTGCCATCTTCCTCAAGAATAAGATAGCCAAATAGGCTTGACTTAAAGACTCCAACAAGACAGACTGTCAGTCCAGGGAGAAGAAAAAAATGAAACAGACACCAAGATGTTTTTTGTCATGTAGAGAGAAACCTGATTGTGAGCCTGTGTTTCCTACCTTGTTGCACAGACTGTTTATCATATGCCCACCTCCATTTGTCCCCTCCTTGGAAAGGGTGAGTGGACAGGATGAGGGTAAGGAGTAAAAGGGAGAGATTCAAGCCAAGCAATCAATTCTGACATTCTGAAATTAATTTGGTTAATTCAGTTAGCCAACTGACTCTCTTACAAATAACCATCTGAGGGGCTGGGGATTTGGCTCAGTGGTTCCAGCACCTGTCTTGCAAGCGCAAGGGCCCGAGGTTCGATCCCCGGTAACCACATACCAATACTGGACGTGGAGACTCACCCCAGCAGCAACCAGTACCACATACCACAGTGCTGGGCGTGGTGGCTCACGCCTGTAATCCCAGCACTCGGGAGGCAGAGGCAGGAAGATTACTGTGATGTGAGTTTGAGGTTGAGCTCTGCCAGCCTGAACCACAAAGCGAGACCCTGTCTCAAAAAAACCAAAACAAAACAAATAACCATCTGAGTAACTCAACTCAAAATGTCTGCCTCTTGCCAGCATTGTTGTTGTTTCTATGACTAAAGAAAGTGCCTAAATGCTCAATTTTTCTTTCTTTCTTTCTTTCTTTCTTTCTTTCTTTCTTTCTTTCTTGTTTTTCTTTTCTGGTAATTAAAATAGAAAAAAGATTTGACAAGTAAGTCTGGTAATGATAACAATCCTAATTCATAGGAGTTGTTAAAAGATTAAATGAGATAATCCACGTAGAGTACTTAGCCTGATGCCTGGCTCAGACAGAGCAAGAGTCCTGGAGCTAGTCATGCTTCATTGCACCCCCGTGATCCCTGAAACACACATATGTCCTTGGTGACTTCACAGAGGATTTGTAAACGGGTTTATAAATTTTAAAGCCAGTAATAGCATTTTCATTATGTAGGGAATAGTTTGAAGCTCCTTGGAGTTTCCTTGCTATGGTTTGATTTTAAATAGATTTTTGGTTCTTTGGTTTTCACCTGGGTTAAAAAAAAAATCGTACTCCAGGCCAGGGATTTAGCTTAGTGGTTCTGGTGTCTGCCTGGGATGTACAAGGTCTCAAGTTTGATCCCTGGTACCACATGCGACAGTGCCCAGTGTGGTGGCTCATGCCTGTAATCCCAGCACTCTGGAGGCAGAGGCAGGAGGATTGCTGTGAGTTCGGGGCTGATCTGGGCTACATAGTGAGTTTGGGACCAATCTGAACTACAAAGGGAAACACTGGCTCAAAAAGATTTTTAAAAAATCACACCTCCAAGTTCTCATGATCTTGGAATATTTAAAGAATTTTACATATGCATAGAACAACTTTCTTTTTATATAGCAACCTATTATGTTTATTTTTTTTAAAAATGTAGATGACTATGAGTAGAAAGAAGAAAATTATTTGTGACCTCACCCAGAGATTATGTACATGTTTTAGTAAATTATTACAAGTTTTGCAACTTTGCACCTAATTATATAACAAGACACATCATTAAGCAGTCTCTGGTGTCATGTTTAATGGCCACAGCGGCTTCTATCCACGGACACCTCATCTGTCTAAGCACAAATGTCCTCTCTTATGTAGTCAGAAATCTGTAGGCTTTTTTGGAAGTTAGACTTCCCTGCTTCCAAGACCAGCACCAAAGACATTCCTTCCAAAAGCTGGGATGTTAAGCTCTTGTTTCGTTCCCAGAGCGAAGAGGCAGAACTGGGGTCATCTTCACAGCAGTTGCTGCCATGTGGAGGTGGTCTGCAGAGGCACTCCCACCCTTTCACATCTTCTCCTACTCGCAGGCAATTTCCTCACCAGAGCAGCACTCTCACTTTTCACA